>JAVRXN010000010.1:70647889-70787889 GCA_033556935.1 Timema podura | reverse complement strand
GGCACAGATTTATCTGATTGCCAAACCCTTCCTACACCTCTTATAAGACGTGTATTAATCACAACTTGTGAACATATGGAATGCCAGGCCTCCACCTGGTTCGGATCCTACGTTAAACTGTATGTCCTCCATTTCATCTCACAATCACCCTACCATTACACATTAGCGTAAGTTCGTATAACTTGAATGGGTAGTAAGACATGGTTCTAATAATAATATTATTAGAATGTGTTACACATTGGTACTTTTAAATTAAATTAACGTGTTGATAGAAATATATTTGGATGGTAACTAAAAGTGTACTGTAAAGAATACTCACCATATGAACGAGTGCAAATGGATTTCCAAAGGAATATTATTATTAGCACCGCGTCTTACTACCCGTTCGGTTTGTACGCACGTACGCTAATGTGTAATGGTAGGGTGAATGTGAGATGAAATGGAGCACCAACAGTTTAAAGTGGGATCTGAACCACGTTGGAGGTCTGGCATTCCACATTTTTCCAAATTGTGATTAATACACGTCTTTTTAGAGGTGAAGGAAGGGTTTGGTGATCAGATAAATCTGTACCGGGACTGAGGATTGAACCCCAGACCCACAGCACAGAAGTGCGTCATCTTACCCCTAGACCACCAGGTCACCTCCAAAGGAGTAGATAATCTAATTAAAAAGTTAGTATAACCGTCTCTAAATTAAGAATTAATAGCCAGAGCTATTATTATGCTTATTAGTGGGAATTACTCCATCTAGATATCATATTCTGAAAATTGAGAAATGACACCTGGACACGGGAATCGAACTAAGCAAGAGGTCTCGGGTTCGATTCCCGTGTCCAGATGTCATTTTTCAATTTTCAGAATATAATATCTCTAAATTAGCTTATGACTCATGGAAATTTAATCCAAATTAAATTTTAATTAAAATCCTGTACAACAAATAAACGCATTTTTAATCCTGTTAAATATAGGCATACTTTGATTCAGATTGGTATAATTGAAATACTTTTTAACTTGGATTAGAGTTTGAACAAAACTGTCTTCAACTAGGTGTACAGTATTAACTATTTATATAAAAAATAATGTGTATGATTTGGCGATCTTATATTAGGCTATTTATTACTTATTAATCGCATTTGGATATATAACTACTTCTAATCAACAGAAATACTTCCTTATAATATAATTCTATTTATTTTATTAAATTATTAAAATGATAATTAATATCAGAAAAACAAAATCTCGGAGTAAAAAATTAATGTCCTTCTTGACCTTGAAAATTATATTATGTTTAATTTTTTCTTTTAGTTTATCAGCTAAAGGAATCTCAATTCGTGAAACTTATTTCCAAAAAATAAATTTTCCTTAATACATTTCTAGTTTATCATTATCATTCCCAAGAAATTTGCAAAAAATATACCTTCTAGGTCAAGTAATTATTTAGTAATAAAAGGAATTACTTTAATGTAATTCTTATTTTTCTCGAAGATTACATTTTTACATTCAGAATAATTTATCACATCGTTTAAAAGTAGTTGTAATAATAAAAACATTCTCATAAATGAATTTAGATTTATTACTACTCGCAATATTTCTACACCCATACAAATTTTTTTTTACTACCACATTCTACCACCCATTTGGGTTGTACGCATATGTACTAAATACCTTATTGTGTTAGGGATGAGGAAGGTTGAATTTAGAGAAGTGTACCCCACTTGATTGAAATGGTATTGGAACATCATTCAGGGTAAAAACACACTTAGAATACCAAATGGAGTCTGAACCCAAATCCCTCCAACATCGGAATTCCAGCCTATTTTGATATCAACGCCTTAGACTATTAAATCAACAATTTAGGTCATAGTATAATATATAATAATTAGGCTTAACATTTTGTATCTCTAAATTATAATAAAATCTTAGATTAAGTTACATATTTAAATTAAGGGTATATGCGTATATTATTCTAGTTATATTATTAAAAACAAAATACTTTTTTTCGTAAGATGCTGTAATTAATTAAACAATAATGGCTCCTTCATGTTATATTAACCATCAAATGTAACTTTTTTTTTTAACATTTTAAAGACAAACAGACGTTGAACAAAATTATTTAATTGTGTAACTATATTACATACCATCAATTTAACAAAATTACTTAAAAAACACATATCCTCGTATATTATTCTAGCATTCTTAAAGACGTTGATAATATTTCTACTCACCTTAAAAATACTCAAACAGTAAATTTTTTTTACACAAGGGTCAATATTATTGAATGCAAAATAATATCTAAAAATTATATTTTAGCAAACTGGGTCCAAATATGTCCAATAACGGTAAAACTTGGGTGAAAACATTGGATACCTATGTGATTTCGCTTGCCTGTCCTAGTTAATTAACTTCGTATATCTTTGTCTGGATTTCATTCAGGTAATTCTTCTTGGTGTCCTAAGGCTATACGGTCAAACTGTCGAAACCATACGAAGATGCTCTGAAATCTTGCTTTGCATGTGTCACTTATTAATTGAAGGATATCTCTATAAGCATAATATAATCATATTATTTATTCAATAAGGACGGAAAGATTATATTTATGAGTTACGGGGTTCTCTAGATATAGAATTTATATCTGGGTACCACTTTAGAGTATTTTTAACCTGTGTTTAATTCGTTATGTGGGATCGCTTTAGGGTGGTATTTATTTGTCAACATGATCACAATGGGAAACTTTTTAAAAAAATTGTAATTTTATTTAATATTCCTTCAATTGGGAGGTAATTCCTAAAATTATTGTTTTATTTATTTTGATGAAAAACTTCTGAATAATGTTTTAAAGCTACTAGTTATTGTATATTGTTCACAAATAACACTTTGAACAATTATAAGCGATAATTAAAATAAGAATAGATTGTAACCATAAATTGATGTAAGTATTCCTTGGTGTTTAGGAAAATTTCTATATTCATAGTACCAGAACGATGATTCACGAAACCAAATCTACGATAACACCAATGTGGATGGTTTTGAATAATTAGACTATAGAAAATACTACGGTAAAATAAATCTTTTAAATGCATTCTTTTCGAAGATGTTTCAAAGATTATTAAATTTTGGTAATCATACAAGAGTATAAAATTCATTATATCGGTATGTTTCTGTATTTAAAATCATAAATACACTAAGAAAATTCAAATGTATTATCTGGCAGATAATTTTCAAACGTTCAAATTTCAAAATACATATTTTCATGTACTTAATTTAAGGATAAAATTAATTTCAGTTATGTTTAAAAGTTACTTTTAAATCAAATATTTTTCTAAACATTGCCTATGAAGTCAATTATTTTTGTAGAATTCATTTCGAACCTTTGTTTAGTAAGATTAATAAAACAAACTTTAATGTAAGTGGTTAAGAAAACTTTATATAAAAATTATCGTCCAGGAATAGACCATCATACAACCCGAGTTGAATACTAGGAACACAATGTAACAACTTCTTGATGTAAGCTTTTTTTTTTAATGAAATGAGAGTTATTGTACTTTTTGACTATTTCCATTCTTAAAGTGGTTTTCCCTCCCGTTGAAGGAGAAACGATTGTTTGATTTTGATTTTCAAAAAAGATTCCTTCTCAAACTGAAAGCATATGGATTGAACTATTGACTGCGTTTTATTCCTGCTATCTCAGCGTTTAACTAGATTCTAAAACAAGTTATTTTGAGTGCTTTAACGTTGTCTCTTGAACAGTACATGATATTTAGCTTAACCTTTTCTTAGAAACATTATAGTCTACAGTCATAAAACGCTTATTTGCTTTATCATTTATTTGAGGTATTTAACGTTCACTTTCCGAACCTACTGATTATATCAGCACACGACTTATAAACTAGCATAAATATAGAACAGGCACAACTTCCAGACCCCGACCGTTAACTCATCACAGTGAAAGGGTAAACTACCATTTCACTAATTATTTTTCCATGCCATGAATCAAACCCGGAACCCTTATCTCAGTAGACAGACAAGCTACCGACTAAGCTAAGGTGTCGGACCTTATAAAAATCATTTATACATTTTTGTCAGCTATTTTTAGAAAAACAAAGCAGTGCATGCAGCACACTAAACTGCTAAAATCTTTTGAGACCATGGTTGTAATATGCATGCTATCAGTCGATATGTGTCAGTGTTTTAAAATATTTTGTTTAGGGGGATGTCTGTTGTGTTCCTTAAACAACTCACGTGTATCGTGATTAAAATAAATCATAGGATATCCACAAGATCTACTTGTAGAATAGATATTTCAAAGACACGTCTTTAATGCAAAGTGTTACATTTTTTAAGTTGTTTTATCCCTGGTAAATAAAATTACCTTTGCACCTTGTAATTAAAAATAGAATTTGTGCCACGTATATGATACCAATGTCTTTTTTTTTTTTTTTAGCGTTGCGTCTTACTACCCATTTGGGTTTTACTGTACGCTAATGTATTAGTGATGAAACCTTTGTGGAAAATATGGTCTGAATTGTTTAATTATTCTTCGGAGGGTCCAGATTATAAGTTGAGTCACTACTACACTTATGATCCATTTACAAGTAGCCTTGAAAACGTAACATGACGTCCTTTTAATCTTACAAATCCTACAATAATCCTTGACTGTCATAGGAAATTTAACAAGCTAATTTTATTATATTAAATTATGCCCACATCGTCCAGGTGTCTGGCAGCTTTGCAAAATAAGCTTCCTGTAGATATGAGGCAAGCTGACAGTAACCATATATTGATGCTCATACCTCTCCATTATGAATAGATATTTATAATCCTATGTAGACTTGAATTAATAAGTAGCAGCTCCGACCTAAAAAACTGAGATTATCGGCTAGAGGGCTTGTTGTGCTGACCACATGACACCATATATCCGCAAATGTTGCCGCTTGGTAGTTACAGCTCTGTTTCTGGCTCAATTAATGGCTTTTTATGTAAATAGTTGGACATGAGGAATGACTTTCTAGCAAAAATAAGTAAATTGTTAAATTATTTACTATTTATTTATTTTTAATTACAAAGAAATAAAACTTCTAGTAAGGTATTATTTAATTAATAAAACTAAACATGAAACTAACTTTTTGTTTGTTAATTCTTTGAAAATATAATATTTGTTTCCTTAAAAAGATTGAGATATATTTATCTAAGTCTGCTTTATTGTTGATCTCCTGGATTTCTGAAATAGAAAAATATTATTTTGTTAACAAAGTTTTAATTTAGTTATTTCTTTAGAAAAAAAAACACTCCTTCATTTTACGTACTGTCCGTAATCGATCCATTTAGTTTTTTTTTATTCCATAGTGTGAAATACTACATACTTAGTTCTGGCGAGAAGTATTATCCCATATATCAAGCGCTGTAACAATACAATTCACCTGTCAAGCTATTTGGACAAATCAGGAATAATAGTCGTTGATAATGATCTCCATACTATATTATTTGTGTTATATTTTACTGGAAATAGAAATTATTAAGATACAATTATTTAAAAGTTATTTTTAATACAGTTTTTAGTAAATTCATGGAGTTGTCCCTGGTAAATAAATGGACCACTATATCAGTTGTACCCCTCAACCTCTCTGAAAGGTAGTAGTGATAACCTTCCCTTGCATTATTCCACTATACATAATATAGGGTCATAGTGCAATCATTCAAGGTAAGACTGCTACATTTCATGGTAGATCAAGTGTACATTCTCCCTGAAAGGACCAAAGATTGAGAATGGAAAAGTCCTTGACGGTCAATCACTGTGACCCTGGGGCAAATTCAATATCAAAAAGATCGTGACTTAACAAGTTAAAGAAATAAACCAAAGATCCTGCTTTAATAGTCACATGACTTAAAGCACCATTAATACTATAAAATAGTTTGCCAAAGGTACGGAGTTAGGTCTTTGAATCCCAGTTAGGCATACTGATGGTAGCTACCCACTCCCCTACCACGCAAATGCGGTTAATATCCTCTTAACTCTAGATGTTCCCTCCCTGGTACATTCGGATAGCTCGGACTGTTAAAAAAAGTTCTTTAACACTAATTATCTTTGCAATGCTATGTAAGACCTTCCTCTGTCCTTATTACAATTAAGGGAGAGAATTACCCGAGTTGGTGAATATTTATTAAAATTAATATTGTTAGGGACCAAATTTATTATTTTATAGCTTCTAATTTGAATATTATTTATAATGATCTATATATTTTTTTAAATTCTGATTCATACAAACTACACTATTTATTAGCTACATTTATGTAAAATTTATTCATAGATTTTCGAATAGAATATATAATATCTATTATTTTTTCATGTTATTTGTCATACCATTGAAATTGTTTGTATTTGTTATTAATATCCTATAATCCTAGACATCCATCACAGGCTTTGTCTTAATTTAAGAGTGATGAATGACCATATAAAAAGGAATAATATTTATATTTTAGCTTGGCATGATATTTCAAAGTCTAAGGTTAGATTCCCGTGTTCAGTTATATTCAAATGAAAATACGCAAAGTGTAATATATCCTAACTTTATTAAAGTTTCAATGTTTTGTCATATTGTCTGTACTTTACTATACAACTCATATAATTAAATACAACCATATCTTAGTGGGAGAGACCGGGGGGTAGGATAGAGGGGAAATGTCCCCCTCTCACTTAACGTAGTCTACTACATAAGAAGATCTAATAATTAAAGTACCATCGATAAAATGAATAAAATATTGCCATCAACAGCAAAATAATGAAGTTGATTTTTATGTTTCCTTAGTAGTAAGTTGGTCCATTGAAGAAAGTGAAGAGAGTAACTGACCCCATAATAAGTTGTCGTCCCCCACCACCATAACCTCACCCTCAGCCATTGATCAACACGAGCGGTATAATCTTAGTTTGTAGATATACCCTTGGTTGGAGTTGTAAGAAGAGGTTTTAAACTTTTGAAGCAACTGGAAATACTGTTTTTATAAAATGTCATACTCGTATTGAAAATATTTCAATCTCGAGTAATGGGGGTATTTTCTAACATACACACTGTGTTTAGCAGGGTGCGGTCAGAATACGATGCCCATTGCGCTGTCTGCCTATACGTATAAGAACTTTTACTTGGACGTTTGCATAAACATGTCTTCTTGATGTGGGCACACACACTTTGGCTCACAATGCATATGTTTTAAAACCTCATTAATTGACTAATGAGAGATAGATCATTTCCACGAATATGAAAGCACAAATCGTCCCTCGCTAGAAAATTGTTAGATTACATTGTACAAAGTTTAACTCTATTACCTATACTTAACTCTACTAGATCTATGACGTTCTGGCCTATTTTCTATCCAGAATGGTGAAGTTTCTACTTTATGTCTAATGCCAATTAAGGAAATATCCCTACTATTCGAAATTGAAATGTTATCATTACTATTTAGAAATGTTATACTACCAGTTTTTTTCAGGAAATTCTAGAGTTTAAGTCATTTTTACAACTTTGAATAGAATAATGATTTACACATTCATGCAGATTATAGACTAAGCGTACATATATATATTGATAACATATTGAAAAGATCATAAATATATCCTGTAAACTAGTCATGTTGTCTCCCTACTTGTACTAGTTAACATCTCTAAGTCTGCCATTTACAGTTATGATGTATTTTACAATCATTCACTCCATAAACGACCTCTTTTACAGCGTTTAATATAGTTCTTCGAACCACTAATCTGAGCCTCGCTACTTATTTATTATTTATAAGCACCAGAACTAGGGGGGACATGAGTACATTACCTTATTTTATTCTCTCACAAGGAGAGGCTTAGAGGGTTAAGGAGGGAGAAGTGGCAAAGTTGAGGGAAAATTGTGTAACAATTTACTAAGATTATCGCGACCAGTAACAATGATCAAGATTTATTAGACTCCTTCCTTTATTTTCATGGTTTATCTATCATTCTCAAAAAGTTTTTATATGTCCTTAATTGTCTTTTATTTATGTAGGAGGAAGGAAAGTAATAGCAGCCTATATACAAATAAACCTTTTATTGAAACAAGCTCCGAAGTTTTGATTAATAAATTTATTATTATATACTGAAATAATCAATTAAAAAGTAACAATATAAACCAGTATGAAATGGAGATTACAGTACAAATTGTGAAAATGAAATTTGATTTTTTTTATCTAAATACCAATTTTTTCAGGATATTTCTTCATTTGACTGTTGTCTTTCATTTCTTACAACTTAAACACTACACGTATTTCCTCATTTAGTTTAAAACCAATCTGATAAAACTTGTATTACCTTGTAATAAAATATATATAATCTCTTCCTTATATTCCTGGATTGTACCAAATTATGTGCATGTACCCTAATGTGTTTTTTACTAAAACTACCTTATCCTGGGCAAAACATTATCAACCCTCCCCTTTACCCCTCAAGAAATAAACCTTACCGCACCGACGCATTGAAAAAATCAAATTACATCTTCGGAATGAAAAGGTCTTTGTAACCATCTCGCAGTCTATTAACAGAGATATTGGTGTATAACCCGAGCCGGTAGTAAGACTCGGTGCTAAAAAAAACCCAGAGATATTAGATATAAAATAACGCTTGAACCAGATACCATAAAAAGTGTGGTTTTCTGCATTCTTCATTTGACATCAGTTAAATTTAGTTCAGTTTAAGAGGTTTTTCATTTTAAAATACTTATTTATCAATTTTGTTGTATTTTTACTTTCTCATATCAAAAGAAAGTGTTGTAGTCGTGAAAAAAATATGTCCTGGGATTTTAACGAATCTTTACGTTTTATGTGAACACTAACCATAAAAGAGAATTTTAAAATATATTATTTCTGTCTGTCAGTCTGTCTGTCCCTGTTTACGGATCCAAAACGATTTAATAGATTTTGTTCAAATTTTATATTTAGATTTTATGGGGCTATAACAATTTTTTTAATTCTAGCCATTTACTAGGGGAAATGTGCCTAAAATGACATACCATTTTTAAGTTTTGAAATTTCTTCTAGAATATTCTTCTGAAATTAATTTTTTCTAACTTTTTATAAACTATGATATATAATTTTTCAAATGAACATCAAAAAACATCACTAATACATATATTTATTAGTTAAAAAATTAAAATACAAAATATAGCACTGTGCTATTTTATACATACTGTATGGGTAAAATGGCATACATTTAATCTTACACAGAAAAAACATTAAACATACAAATTAAACCTTCCAATATGACTTTTGTTGTTTTATATGTAGTTATCATGGCTTGCAAATATCGCACACAAAATGTTTTTCCCTCTTAGCAAGGCCAGCCAATTCACGTTCTGATTCTTGGTCAAATGTGGACTTGAATCAACCCAAACCCTTGCTAACACCTTGAATCTGCTTGTTTTTATTCCTGGCCCGCCTTCTTAAAGTTGTTTGTGGTACTCCAAACAGTTTAGTTGCCCGAAGCCAACCCATTTCCCCATTATTTACCATATCAATAGCCCGTTGCATTGCTTGCTCTTCCCATGACTGCCTTTTTGTCTTTCTGACGTAAGTCACAACCATCTTCGCACCAAATATTTGAATTTAATATTAAAAATAATTTAAGTAACTATTTCAAATATTAAAAATATAATTTTGTGAACAAATTACAGTAAGAAAGATTTTTTTAGCAGGATAATGATTGATTTAAATAACTAAGACGCTACCTAGGGTAAAATGACACACTATGCCATTTTATCCTTACCAGTGGTATGCCATTTTACCCAACATTGCTAACTATGAAATAATAAAATATTGTACCAAGAATATTAAATAATTTATGGTCGATTTTACGTCCAAATATTGCATATTACACTTGAAGTAACACTCATTATATTTTCAGTAAAATTACTTACCCTTCAATGTATTTGTTAACAATGAATAATAACAAAAAATATATTTTACTAAGCAACTTTTCAATTTTTCTTTAATAACTTCAGAAACACCTTCTGCACAGGTCAGCGATTTACAGAGTATCAATGATTCCAACTAAGGAATAACTCAATACCCTCAATTTGAAAAAAAATAGCAGTACTTGCGAGAAAATGCACCTATGCCATTTTATCTGAGTATGCCATTTTAGGCACTTTTCCCCTATAGAGTATTTGACCAAAGATTATTTTTTTTTTTCTTAAAAATTTTTCTAAATTGGCTGCTAGGATTTGCATATTTAAGATTTGGTTGACTTGACAAATAATACTGTATAGTTTTTTGATTTTTGGACCAAAATTCAATGAAAGGTAGTTTAATGATGGGGATTTTTTTTAATTTTAAATAATTCGAAAACAGCTTTTAACGATTTGGTTCAAACTGTATATCTGGAAATAGTGTGGTTTGAAAAATGACAGTGTAGAATTTTTGGGGGGTGGAAACTCATTTGTTGGTAATTTAAAGAAGACTGAGGTTTCAAAAACTTGAAATATTTTGAAACTGGCTACAACGATTTGATTCCAAATGGGTATCTTGGGAATTTTTGACATGAAAAATAAAAGTGTATACATGTTTTGAGGGAAAAAAATCATTTATAGGTAGCTTACTCACGAATTATTTTTCAAAAACTTGATATATTAAAAAAATAAGGCCTTAGCTATTTGTTTCAAAATGGATATCTTGGGAATGTTTGATATGACCATCAACGCCGTATACTTTTTTTGAAGGTGAAAACTTATACATTGATAGTTTACTGATGAATATATTTTTAAAAAAGGAAATAATTTAAAAATGGCCCCAACCTTTTGATTACAAATATGTATATATCTTGGAAGTGTTTGACATGACAAATAACACTTCTTACTTGGTTACGGGTAAAAATTCGATAAATGGTCGTTTGCTGATGAATGTTTTTGAAAATTCAAATTATTTTTAAAATGGATGTAACATTTTTTTAAATGTATATGTGGGGAGTGTTTGACATGAACATGACAAATTAAGCTCTATACTCTTTTTTTTTGGGGGGGGGGCAATTTTGGTTTTTTTGATAGTTTATTGATAGATGGTTTTATTTAATATGAATATTTTGAAAAATGGCTTTATCAATTCGGTTCAAAAATGGAATGGGGGGAATATTTTACATTATCAATAATAATTTATCTCTATTAATCCAAAATAAATGAATATAAGTATAGTTTACTTACGACAGAATTTAGAAAATTTAAATATTTTTGGTATTGACGTTGAAAATTGAATTCATAATGGGAACCTGGCAATGGTTTTTCCTGATAAATATGAATTGGTTATTATTTACATATCATAAATATTTTTAAGATAGTTTACAAATTATTTATTTATTTAAATTTTGTTGAATATATTGAATAATTTGGTTGAAAATTGATCTATAAAAAATATTATTGTGATAAACAAGATGATGATTTTGTTTTTATAAAAAAAACATATTTAAGGGAAGCTTACTCAAAACTTATTTTTGAAAATTATCTCCGAAGCCATAATACACAATATGAGAAAGTTTGTGCGATTGATTAGTACAATTTATTTAATAATATTGTCAAACTGGTCTACTTGTCTCAATTACAATGTGTTTTACTTTCTCACAAGATCATTTCCTAATATACTAGATATTTTTTAAAGATTTTATAAACATATTTAACCCTTGCCTGGAGAATTAGGTGTATTCATATTATCTTTGCACTGGTACAAGAACTGAGGGCGAGTTTTAAATGTTTAAGTATCAGTAATAGATCTTGTCTTAATTTAGAATAACTGCTTGATAGAAAAATATGTTCTTCAAAATTATTCAACTACTTTAGTAAATAATTCCTAAAGGATGATGATGTATAAAAAATTTGGGGGAGGTTGTTAGAAATAAAAGATCATTGTCATATTACGGTAGGTTAAAAATGTTCTCTATTTAATTTTAAAATAAGAATGACATGCTACCAATTAATTTACAAATACAAATAAACGTGACAGGTAATATATATTGAGTGGTTCACATAAATTATTCCGGATACTTATATTTAACATATTTCAAGTGAACTAATATTACTGTCTCATAAATTGAGATAGGAATAGAATGTGTATTTTATTTAACATTTATTGTTTAGTATTGTTGATATGGAATACTAACTTTTGTTAGAGAACATTATTTTATAAATCTATATATTATAAAATACCATTAATAATTGATCTTAATAATCATTAATCTACTAATTTATTGAAGTATCAATGCTATCCAACATATTTTATGGGTAGTTATGGCATTTTCCTTGTAAACCTTCCAGAATTTTCCGATTAAACTGTGAAGTAACTTTAAACATTGGGTATACACATCGGGAGTTAAAGAAATTAATTATACTAATAATAATATGGTGCTAGTGTTATAGTTTACTGCTTTACTAGAATAATGTGAATATTCCTGCTGAGTGTATTATTATAGAAGTGGAACTACACTAAATACAATTATTAGTTTTATAGTAACTTTTATTCTGTCATCTTAATCATGATAATATATATTTATTGTCTGATATTCATTGTAGTTGAACTTATATTTGCATCTAATCTGTCTCTAAAGAAAATGAAAAAACAAAAGTCTTGTATATGCTGTTAAACTATATTGTATCAAGAAATTAGGTCCAACGTGAAATTAATTTTTGTATAAATACTTATCTCAAGATATAAACCAAGTAATATTTTTGTCTTTTATGAATACCATTAAATCCCTCACTATGAATATGACAAATAGAACTAATCAAATATAATATTTACGTTTCAAGATAGTGAGAAGTACTATCTTGTACAATGTTAACAATTTTATAAAATGTATGTAAATGTTTTAAAATTTGTATAAAATAAATACTATGTATGTAAAATATATTTACGTATTGATGAAACGTGTAGCTATATATTTAAAGTATGTAAAATCTAGCTATATGTGCGAAATTTAAAAACGTTTATGTATTTATTTCAATTGATACATATATATATAATGTTTTATGTATATATATATATGTATATATATATATATGTATATATATATATATATATATATATATATATAATGTTTTACTACCTATTGGCAATTTTTTTAGAAGGATTTTATTCTAAAATACTACATAGACAAATAACATAATTATTGATTTTATTTTCATGCCATCTTAACAATAGAAATACTCATTCATTATTTTTAGATCATTGTATGGGCGACAATTGATAAATCAATGTTCTAAGACATTCCCTCCATTTACCTTGATGATATTATTTTACCTTAGTGGATTCCAACATGATGTAGCTTATAAGATAGGGCCATATTGTAGTAAGTCAAGGAGAGTCTGCTACTTTCATGTTAAACAAAATGTACACACTTTTCTCAGAGTACAACTTAGAAATACCCTATACACATTATTATCTTCACTATGCTTATTAGGATATAATAATATTTGGTAGAAGCTTGTAAGAACACGATATATTAATCCATAGCTATTAATTGTGTTTATTTAACATATTAAGAAGGGTATAGTATTACTTGAGATTGGTGAACTAAAAACTAAATTTAAATGGACTGTAGGATTTATTTATTATTGAGTATAGATAGCTTAAGCTATGCATTGTCAGGAAACAATATTACTAGATTGAGCTGGTTTCTAAAAGATTTTAAAACTAGTATTATGTCTGAACAAATTGAAAATGAGTTTATAACTATTTTAATAAACTACCACGATACAATAGTTATTTAATAATTAAATCAACACTAAAAAACCGTTAAAGAAAGTCAATTACCCGTCGATGGCTTAGTTACGTATGAAACCAGTTCTCTCCAATGCAACTGGCCTTGGAGAAACGAGTGCAAACGACAGCCCATATTCGCCAAGAAGAAGATCAATTTTATGGCTCATCCACAAGTTTCCACGACCATGTATGGCTGGTCCTAACAACGCACCATGGACCTACATGCCTGTAGGGCTCTTATTAATCTTAATCTGAAGACACATTAGATCATTCCTCTCACCATGACCCCAGACACATTCTCATTAAAAAAAAAATCTTAGAGTAGAATTGTTCCCACGCTGAGCTGTCGAGATTATATATGTTATTTATTGCTGCAACAGATTTAATTTCTTGGTGAAACAAACGCTGCAACATTTCATCGTATAGAACCTATGCCTCGCATTCTTAAACACGCATATTTACGTTTTATAGCCTTCAGGGTAATTTAGCATTTAGATATTAATAATATTTGATTTACTTTGATCAAACGAGTATTTGATGAATGAACGTTATTTTTAATCATCAGTGTACAAAACAAAACACTAACATAAGTTGTGAGTGTAAGTGTAAGTAAGAATGTAAGTGGTAAAATTAACATACAATGCGATAATTTTTATTTTTTTTTATTTAAAACGACTAAAATGAAAAGGATAGTAAATTTATTAACTATCGTCCACAGTATAATACGTTGACACTTATATTTCCCAGATTGGAATAATATGGATGGTTTATAAATTTTAAAAGTGCTTAACATCGTACCTAGTTACAAATTAAAAATTAAAAAGCTTGGACTCATTAGTAAACACGCATTATTTTTATCTAAGTTACTTTTGATAGCATGGGGCTAAACATGAGCCAGAGTGGATTTGGCTAGTTTGGATGGGTAGCAGGACATAAAGCAGGGAATATTTAGAGTTACTATTTGGACTTGCAAGGAATAATCTACAGATAAAACATTGTTAAATTGTATTTGATAAATTTTATTTTAAAATATCACAGTTAATAAAAGTGCAACAGAATTAATATTAGAATTAGAATTAATAATTGAATTAAACATTGGGATACATCTAATTTAGTAACCAAACTAAAATATGCCAGAAACTAATATCTCACAAATATCATACTAAACAATATTATAATAAATTCCTACCAGACAATAGCTCAGGTAGATCTCAATGTTTAGTAATACTCCATAAAATGCACTAGATATTTAATTCAAAACTTTTTACTTTTCAATTTCAGAGAAAGTTTTAAATAACTCAAACATTTATCTAAATATGAGTGGGCATGACGATATTTTACAAAAATATATTATGTGTTAAATAAAAGTTATATTACTTACATCTTCATTTCAATCTTCAATCTCAACTAAAGTTAAAGTTCAAGGATCCTTTATTACTTTAAGGACTGGGTCTTGCTCCTCCAACTTAAGTAGAATTTTTTTAAAAAATAATTTACTAGAGGTATTTAACGTGCAATTAATGATCTGACTGATTATATCAGCACACGAGAATTTCTATGAGAGAGAGCGAAAGGGTCTTCCAATTTTGCTGAAAAGGTATTTTAACATACCTTCCAGGTTTCTTTTACATACAACGAAAGCATGGGACTGACGGCTTTACGTCCTCTCCGAACGAAGTTTTGCTACGGATTTTTATCGCTCAAGAAAAATCTGTTGACCTCAGTTGTGTATGAACCCATGAACATCGGGTCTTGGGGTGATAACTTTACGCCAAGACCACCGAGGTTTTTTAAGTTTTAGTTTTTTTATCCACATTTAACTACACCAAACATGTTGTAGGGGTTAGGAAGCTAATATTGTGAGGAATGTACCTAGTTTTGCGTGAAGAGAGATTTGGAAACCATTTATGAAAATTCACCATCATTATACCCAGCCAAAGTTTGAGCCCAGACCTCCTTGTCACTAATAAGCTAAACTAAATAAACTTGGTTTAGTTAATTTGCCCACGAATGTGAGTAGTCAACTTAGGTGACACCTAAGTTAAATAAGTGCTATTTAGAAATAGGTGAAACACTATGTTGGCTATAATGCACTTAACACCGTCCTAACTGCACTACTGATCACGTGTTCCAAATTGTCAATAAAACAATACTTCAAATCTCAGCCCGTTGCACTAGGAATGGTTTTATAGATATGATTTATCAAATTGGGTTTACCAATCTCTCTTTACACCAGTGGCGACTCCTCCTTAAGTGCGCAGGTGCAAGTGCACCCCTTATAATTTCACACAAAATAGTATTTAACATTATTTTACTTAAATAATAACATTTCATAATAAATCAATTTTTTTTTAGAATATACTACTTAAAATTAGCTAAGCTCTTGCGTGTTTCATTCTATTTACTATTCCACTTGTTTTCTTGACTGCTAGCGCTGTCCTAGTACTTCTACTAATCTCCAGGGGCATGCAACAATCTGAGCATGTGCATTGAGAATAAAAGAGTTTGTTGACCTTGAAAGTTAGTTTTAAAGTAGACCTTTAACACATGGCCCGGTGTGCAGCTTGATAGCGAACTTGGCGATTTGTTTTGATCAACTAAAGCGTTACTACCAATTATAATGTTTTTTAAAGTGTGGTTTTTCTTTTACAATCTGTACACAATTAATTAAGTACAGTAATTATGTAGATAGTAGTTAATAAGTTCATAATAATTTACTGTTTTAGTGCTTATTTTAAATATCAAAATGAATTTTGCGCAAAACATTAATTATCAAAAAAACTTGGTTGATGTAAATAGTTGTTATTTGTTAACGAGTTCGAGTTGGTGTTTTTTTTAAATATCGAAATGAATTCTGTGCAAAACATTTTGCAAAAAAAAATTCTTTGTGTACTCAAGAAGAAAAATTAGAAATTAAAAAACTTGGGTAAACCGACACCAAATATTTTCCTTGAAAAACTAACAAAAACTAAAAATCGAGACTTTACTAGAAAATTCAACGTAGAAACTTACAAAAAGCATCCATGGCTATGTGGTTGTAATGTAAAAATAAATGCATTGTTTTGCTTTTCGTGTTTACTCTTTGGTGGTGACTTATCTTGGACAAACTTAGGTATGACTGATTTGAACCATTTAAGTGAGCGAATTAAAAAAGCATGAAATATCATTGTTACACAAGAACAATTCTTTAGATTTGGCTGTACTTGGCAAGACCAACATACTATAACAGTTTTAGATTCTGGCTACAGAAAAGCTATCGAGCTTCACAATAAAAAAGTGATTAACAACAGTATGTTTTAAATATTATCCTAAACTGTATTTGATTCTGTGGCGCTTTGGAACTGGCCCTTAGAGGTCATGACGAAACTGATTCATCTTCTAACCCTGGAATATTTCGTGGACGTGTAAATTTCAGTGCGGAGTTTGATGATGCTTTGAAAGGGCAATTAGAAAAGTCTACAGGTTTTAAAGGCACCTCTAGTTCTATTCGGAATGAAATACTTCAATGCATGCTGGATATTTTCCATGAAAAAATTTCAAAAGAAATTAATAATGCTAGTTTTTTGGCTGTTATAGCTGACGAAACAACTGATGTCTCAGCTAATTTTCAAATGGTTATAATTTACCGGTATATGGTAAACGGAAAAACAGTGGAAATATTTTGGAGCTATGTAAACCCCCCATTTCATGACGCTGCATCTTTGTCAAATTGTCGCCAAGAGGAATAGATCAACATGTAGAGAAAGAACCTCATAAATGTATAGCACAAGCATATGATGGTGCTTCAGTTATTAGTGGATCTCTCAATGGTGTTCAGGCTAAAATGAAGCAGAGCTATCCTAGCGCTGCTTATGTTCACTGTCATGCACATCAACTAAATTTAATAATGTCAAATGCAGCTTCAATTAATCGTAATGTCCGTATATTTTTTGCCAGTTTAGGAGGATTTTGTATATTTTTTTCTAATGCCCCTCAGAGAACAGCGATTATAGATGAAGTTGTGGATAAACGTTTACCACGATCAGCACCTACAAGATGGAACTTTCATTCTCGAACAGTAAACGCAGTTTGCGAATACAGAGGAGAATTTATCGAGTGCATGGATACACTAGAAACGAGAAATGACATTAAACATATAGCTACTATTGAACAAGCGTCTGGTCTGAAGAGAACATTAGAGGATGATATTTTTATATTTCGGCTAACTTTTTTTCATAAAATAATGCCTCATGTGGATATATTGTATAACCAGTTGCAAAAAAGGGAAACTGAACCAGCGTTTGTAAAAAACAAAATAGATTGTTTCATAGAGGAAATTTCCAAAATAAGAAATAAAGATTATATAACTGATGATCTTGATGAAAATAAAATAAAGCGGAGAAGAAATGAGAGTCACACACTTAATAGAGAGGCTAAAGAGGTTTGTGACGTCATCATCTGTCAAGCAAAAGTTAGATTCAGCTTCACTGGTCATCTTGTTGTTGTAAATTTGTTTTTGCCAGAAAAGTTTTCTGATTATTCTAAGTTGTTTCCTGATAGTTATTTAGAACTCACAATAAATTCATAACCATTTTTAGATGCAAAAGAACTACTTACAGAGCTAAATATAATTCATGTCAGGGATGAATTTCGAAATATGACTGGCGCTTTAACTCTGTTCTCATTTATAAATGAAAACAATTTAAGTGAAATTTTTGAAGAATGCTTAAAACTTTTAAATATTATTATAACAATCCATATGACAACGGCAGAAGCAGAAAGATGTTTTTTTTACACTAAAACGTGTCAAAACATTTTTTAAGAAATAGTATGCACCAGAAAAGGTTGTCAGCTCTTGCCATGCTGTCTGTCGAGAGATACTTTATTATGAACATTTCAGAATTTAACTCTAAATTCATTGAGAAATTCGCAAAATCTAAAGAAAGAAGAATGGAGTTTTTATTTGAAGTAGCTTGAGCGTTTAAGATTTAATTTGCTGGGTGTTTTGTAAATAAGGTTTTCATTTATTATGTGATTGTTTTATTATAAGATGTTTAATTATTTATGATTGCGCCAGCAAAGTAAAAGATTGTAATAATATAGGTGTGTTCAATTATTTTTTATTTTTTCCAAATTAATGTTATTTTTAATGTATTGTAAATAACAGCTCAGAATGTCAGTAATTGACTAAAAATTGGTATATTCTTAGCTGTCAATATTTTTACTGTCAAAACTTCGTAATTGTATAATATAGATTTTTCTTTTAAAAGTTGAATCCTATATTTTTAAGTTCACACACCCCCGTACTGGTGTTAAATATTAGCCTAAGTAAAACGATATGTAAATATAGATCGGTACGATATATTAAAAGTGTATTTTAGAATATTTGAATTGTGCACCACCAATTTTTTGGTCACGGGCCTCCACTGCTCCACGCTAATGCTGGTGAAATTATAAACTATTCTCCTCTAGCATATCCCTTGGATTAGAATAAGTGGTTAATAGCTAGCTATTAAAAGCACTAATGTAAAAATATATTTTTAAAAAAAACTTGACTTCGGGGAACGGTTGTTGAAAGCAGCCGTAAAAATACACTCAACAGTAAAAGCTACTGTTTTAACATCTTGGTTTACTACTTAGAGCCAAATTTGTAAAGTGTACAGTCACCGTTTTTATAAAGGGAGAGGACTGATTAGAGCTCTATGTTACGTTTTCAATCGTGGAGAACGTGTGAAGCAGCTCTCACTTTCTGACAATGAGTGTAGCATACACAAGAGCGTAAAAAGATAATTAATTCTACCATGTGGTTCTACAAGAGAATGTTACTACAATTTAGCAGATAATTATTCTATAAGCATATATCATATTTCAAGGGGGTCTGGATCTCCCTAATCCCCCTCTTTCTGCACCTTCGGCAACACATTTTGGTGAGGGGTGAACATTATTTTAAATTTGTATCTCCTTCTTTTGTAAACCTATTCTGTAAATAGATGACTTGATAATTGTCTATTTAATTTTCATTAACAAGAGAGCAGAAATCTTTTCTTTATTTTTTTTTTTATAAAAAGAGGGTTTGTAAGTAGTTATAATGTAAAAATCATCCCTCTCCACACTCGGTAACTTCAAGCAACAAACTTCACGTTATAGACATTTCAAATCAATAGGCTAGTTACAATTAATCAAATATAAAATAGAGATAGCTTGATAACAAAATTAATTAGTAGTTATGGTATTATATCCTACAGAATAAGATTATATAAAACTCTATATGAATAGAAATAAGTATACACTACCTATAGGCCTATAAAGTTTAAATTTATGTAAATCAATCACTTTTTAACTACCTTTTTATTAAAAAACTTTTATTCTTTCACATATTTGAATAATTTATTTTACATTACATTTACAGTAATAGTTTACAATCGAACCTAGACAAGCCTTACTATGGTCCCTAGCGTATAGGCTGCATCGTGGAGGATGAAATTAAGGCAAGCGTTTCAGAGTAAAAGTCAACGCTCGATAGCTCGTACTAAAGGGGGCGGGGGTGTGTCCAAATTATGAAAAGTCCGTCTTATCGAGGGGAAATAAAGTTGTGCATAAAGAATGAAAACTGATATCTATCTAAAGTAATATTATACTTTAATGTGATGAGGTAAACTATACATATAAGATAAGACACATACAAAAATAACATAGCTAGGTATTGGAATAGAGAAGGTTGAGAATAAAATAGGCCTATAGTACTACTGGCAAATTATCTATATAGTGTAGTGTATGTGTGGAACAATAGAATTGACACTAACTTACTGGCCTCAATCCTTTATTCAGAGTTTGATTCACACCCTATTTCGGTAGGCCTAGGCCTATTATAGGAGCACAATAGAGATTGGTGCCACTGTGACGATATTTTGCTCATTAGACGTAGGTTTTAAGAAACTGTCAATCTTCTTCTGTGATTATTTTTTATGTTACTTCCGAACAATTATCTCACGTACAGTTCTGATGTGTCTATAGAATGGCTGTAGCTCAGGGTCTGAAGTCAAATCTATGTCACCAATAACTACGTCTAGAGCTTCACGAGCACTTGACAGCTTCGACTTAGACAAGGGCTGTAATTCCTCCTCGTTGTCTGTATTCTGGTCCGTGAAGGTAGAAGACAAAACATCGCGAACGATCTCTTCCTCTGTTCGGATCTGGTAGCCAAGGGTCTCCATCTTCTCCATATAACCACTCGCGAATGTTTTCTTCAGTGGGTCCAGTTCAACCACCCTCTAACAATGTCTGATGGTAATTACTGACCTCACAACCCTCTAAAAATGCTCTACATCTCGGTCAAAAAGAAGTTTATTTCAGTATTTAACAAGCTTGGACATCTTTACTTCATTCCAAGCAGAGGGCCATTTTAAAATTGCTGATTTGATGCTATATTTGCGGATGTTCTGCAATGTTCTCTGCCCTCGCATATCTTCTTCCTCCAGTACCACCATAACTTCACCAAGAAACTTCGTTCTATTCAATCTCTTGCATGTCAAAATAACGCCTGATCAATTGGTTGAATGAGGTGGTATTTGGAAGCAATGCCAGGCACTTAATGTTTCCATCACTGTTACAATCTCTTAGTTGGATGGGATAGAGCATTGTCTACAATTAAAACTGCCTTGACGTCACTAGGGGCAATCTTCAGAATCTCAATTTGGAATAGTCGCACGTCAGGAACAAACTGTTTTGAAACCAGTTTTGCATGATTATTTGTGTGAACCATGCATTTTTTGAGTTAGTATAATGCACAGGCAGGTCATCCAGCATAGACTTAAGCACACGAGGCTGGCGTGATTTGCCGATTATAACTGATTTAAGGCGATGGCTTCCATTTGCATCTGCACATAATAAGGCCGAAATTCTCTCTTTGCTAAGCTTTTGTCCAGGTACAGTGCCCTGATGCTTGTAAGCCTGCGTGTTTTCAGGTAGCGAATGCCAAAACAGCCCGGTCTCGTCAGCATTTTATAGTTGTGAACGAGTTAATCCTTCTTTCTTAATTAGAGTGCCAAGTCATGTTCTAAATGGCTCAACACTAGCTTTATCGGCACTTAGAGCTTCCCCAAATATTATCTTGTTAACAATACCATGCCAGTTGCGGAAACGATACAGCCAGCCATCACTTACTTTAAATTCAATGTTCATGTGCTTAGCAAGTCTCTCAGCTGCCGCCTGAAGCTCCCCAATACGACCCCGATAGACGTGGTTGCACATACAATTTATGTACAGCCTTTTCCAGGTTTGTGTCACTAGGCAACTTCAGTCATTTTCTACTGGAAACTGTTTTTTCACATCACACTACAAAGCAAACGTCTTCAACTTATCCTTGTTTTTCTTATGCCTGAAATTGTTTGTTTGGCGATGCCATATTCCTTACAACATTTGCCACAGAAACGCCAGACTCTAATTGTTCAATAAGTTTCAGTTTCTCTACAACACTTAATGAAACGCACTTTTTCTTGTTCGACGCCATTGCTAGACACAGGCTCACTTGACTATGGCTTTCTCTCAACTGGTGTGGTGTGAATGGAACTTATGATGTTCAAGCGTGAGGGTGAGATTGGAGGGGTAGTGGTGCTGCGTTGCAAGATCTATACCAACCCCCTGCATTACACTACTTCTGTAACATCTTTAGCCTGGCGTGTTTCTAAATAAAATTTTATTTTCGGAAGATAATTTGGTCCAAGTTATCCGAAGTTCAAGATGTTGAGGTCCAATTTATCGAGCGTTGACTGTGTATTAATTAGTTTTACTTAAGACTTGACAATAAACATCAAAATAAAGTAAGCTAAGCCTCTTATATATCATCAACGGGAGGATTTTGAAATAACTTTCCAACATTTGTAGGTTATGAATATACCTGGTTCAAATTTGGATGTATCATTGCTTGACTTATTGTATTAAGAGATATCTATTGATGTCCGTTATCACCTCAAATATGTATAATTATTGAAAACAACTCATACTCCCCGTTCAGGTTACCCGCATCAAACATTCTTACCCAAAATTGGACTAATTCGCAACACCCAATAATATTATTAATGTAAGTATTTTATATTTCTGTTAGCACTACTGTGAATTCTTGTATTGTGTTTTGTGTAGTATTTTGAGCCAAGTGTTTTAATTAATCTGCTTAACAATTTGCTAATTGTTTGGAGCAAATTGTTCTATCAGACATATGGAATATAGTGTTTCTTTAAAGTCAATATTATAACACTCTTAGGAAAATTATCTGTTTCATTGCATACAATGAGGCATAGGTTTACTATTCTAAGTAAGTATTCTGACAGCTATAAATTGGTGTTCCTGTATAGTATACAGTATTTAGGTGAGACAGGGGATGGTTGGCTACAGTTTGCACGTTCCATTTTTATTTTTATTTTATTTATATATTGAGTTAAAGTAGATAAATGGACAGTTATCTTGTTTCATAAGCGACTTAAAAATATTTTCGTCAAACGTATAGGTTAAGTAAATTATTTTATAACAAAATATTTTATATGTTTAGTTTGTGATGTGCCCACCAACCCCTCACCGGGGCTGGTAGGCACTATGTATGGGGTACTTTGGCACTTGTTATATAAATCATTACCACTTAAAAATAAAGACTAAACCCATTATTTAATATAAAAACTAATTACAAATTGAATTATCAACATCATTATAATACTCATGGTTCAGATTGTTTGAAGTTATTCAATCACTAGACTCTATTCTGATTCACAGTTGTGACATGTATAAAAAATATTATCTTCTGTACACACCACATAAGCCCACATTTTACATGCAAGTGCATTGAATCCAACGTGCCTTTGGTAAACTGTTCGAGAATATCTCCAAACAAACCAAACCAAAGATGTGTCTTATTCTGACTCATCAGATGTTGATAGGTTTATGTTTGTTTTTAATTTAATTTGTGTTTTTTTCCTTAATTTTCCTTAAACAGATGCTTTTTAGAATTTTTAACTTTATTTTTACTTGAAGTATTTGTTTTCTTTATGTCTTCAAGTGTTTTCTTAGTTGGGATGTCAGTTAATATTGACGTCTTTCACCTTTATTATTGTTGGTAGGCCTAGCAGAAGTTGTTTTTGGTCCTGCTTTTGGGAAGGGTCGAATCTGTTCCAAAGATAGGTCTGTGCTTAAACTTTGTCTACCTGATTGATACCCTTATGTAGACAGGGTGGTAAGCATTTTTCCTGCTAAATAAATTAAATACGGTTATACATTAAAACTGAATTTTGTCGTGAAAACTCTGTTTTCATTATATTGGGGCTAGTTGGCACAGTGGGTCAACCAACCCCATAGTGAGTGTGCCAAGCAGCCCCGTAGACATTTTGTTTGGTTATATCATACATACTCTATTGAAAAATCAATTTAGATTATCTAAGTAGAATAGAGTCGTAGCTAAGGTCTGCATCTTAATAAACGCCGATAAAATATAATATTTCATACTAGCTCATTCTTACTAAATGAGTTGTTAAATCATAAAAATTTATTACCACAGATAAAATTAAATACAACAAACTTGCTCCAACATCATTCACTTTGACGGCTCTAAACAAACATGGCAGAAGCGTGTTGTGCATCTTCAACGAAGGTGTAGATGGTGCTGCGCTCAGCCAAATATTTTAACAGTTATTAAGACTGTTCCAACCTACCCCTGTAGCCAACAGCCCTGGTCTCCCCTATTATTCTGAGGTGTGTGTCCTTTCAAACCCACGGTGATTTCCTGCACTGGGTATTATTTTTTATTTTTTAGAATAGTGCTCTACCTAACTTACGGTATTCCTTCACAGTGGTATGTTTAGTATTCTAAGAAGTATGTTTTACAAACAATTTTCTTTGTTCATGCATATTTGTAAATGTTGCGTATTTAACTATAGTAATTTTCCAGAAAAAATTGCTGAAACAAGACATGTAGCAAAATTTCATCTATAATAAATAATAAAAAATGGATTACAGAATTAAAAACATATATCACGCTCAGGTATTTATGTTTTAGAAACCCTTGTATGTTAATAATTTATGTTATTTAGTAATACATTTTACGAAAAGACTAGTTCTTTTATGCCCAAAGCTTTATTTTACTCAATTTTCCACATGACTTACGAAAGAGCTTAAATCAAGTTACTTGTACCCTATATTTCGGGAGTGGAATTTGGGAGTTTGCAGGACAATTGGAAGAAAATCACCAGTCTCTGTCAAACATGAACTCCCAAACAGTACTGCTATGTTATAAAAAAACAAGTAAGGTTGTTCTCCTTCATATGACCTGGAGACGGATGGTCATATTGAGACGGAAAGACTTCAAGGTTGAATTGCTCCAAATGAAAGTGCAACACAGAGCAATCGGTCTCCTTGGTTCAACAGGTTTGATATTACTGTTTCTCAAGAAGACGTTCCCGGAATACTGTGTCGTAACACGACAAGAATGGACGTGATAATAATCTAGAATGATTTAAAGGTCACAAGTCACCGCATGAGAATGGTTCAAACTAGTTTTTTTTTTATAGATATTCTGAACACAAACTTATTAACTACTTCAAATAAAGATGAGAGGGTAGCAATGGGAAGTGAAAGGAGAACATCAGCTATTTTTTTTAAATTTATTATATAAAACTTATCATAAGTTATAAGTAATATATTCGTATCATAAAAATATGTTCAATCTTTTAAGACTCGCCAATCCCGTTCATTACATTTAAATGTAAATACATTTGCTTTCTTTCATGTATGTAAGCTAATACATAGTAACCCTAAAATAGAATGAAATTTATTATTGCACATTCTGAAAGTATATATATAATTTTTTATCACCGCATCTTACTACCCATTCGAGTAATGCGCTTATACATTAATTATTACACTAATGGTCTTAGATATTAGGAAGGTTATATTTAAAGGAAATGTAATCTCATTTGCGTGAATGGGGAGTGGAAAACCAATTTGGTAAAACTACCTTCACTATACCCGACCAAGATTCAAACCTTTATCTCCCCGTCATTGGCAGTCTAGTCCAGCGTTTCCCAAAAGGTGTTCCGCGGAACCCTGGGGTTCCGTGGAAGGGTCAAAGGGGTTCCGAGTTCTGTCTGAGAATTAACTAAAACGTTCGTAGAAAACAGTCATAACATAGCCACGCCGCTGTAAGTATATCTAGTATCAAACAGCGCGGGCGGAGCGGGGTGGCGGGGCGGTGCACCTGTCGAGACAGCGCTATTAGTGCTATTATTAGTAAATATGTGAAAAAATTTCATTCTTCACATTAAATAGTTACTTTTTTTGTACGATAAATGTTTTATAATACTTATAATAATTATTTTTTATTTATAATTATTCTTTCTTTTCATGTCAAACATGAAAATATTCAAACTACACTACAAGGTACAATCACTTTTGTTATTATCAAAATGGGGTTCCGCCAAAAAAAGTATGATCAATTAGGGTTCCGTGGCAAAAAAAAATTGGGAACCTCTGGTCTAGTCTACTGCGAGAGTAGTGCATCAGACCACGTGGACAGCAAAGCGGGCTCACTCTGAAAGTGCTCGGGAAAATTACGAAGGGTTTAAATCAGAACTTTTTATTGTTTTGGGGTATTTAACCTGCACTTGATAAAGCAGATGATTATACCATCATATTTTGATTTAGAAACCAACTTTATTCTAGGACAAACACAACAATCAATACCCCAGTGGTGAATTGATCACTGTGAAAGTGTAAATCCTGATTTTATCAATGATAAATATGTCAGCCATGCCAGGAATCCAACCCGGGACACCTAACTTAGAAGACAGACAAGCTACCGACCAACTAAGGTGTCAGATTTTTTATAGCCCTACAACCTTTCAGTGATTAATTATTTTGTATCTCAAATAGTTACGGAGATATGATCATAATTGAGAATTTCCGCTAAATTAAAAAACCCTAAAATTAATTTTATTTGTAAAGTGAGAACATTCATTTTGTTTATAATGTTAAACGGTGAATAAATTCGTAGTTTAATCATAATCGTTACAGCCAATTGTGAGGAAACATATTTTTTCTTTTTCTATCCATAAGTCAATTCTAGGATTGGATGGATAATTTCAAAAGCGCCATCTGAGAAATCTTATGAAAACCTTAGATACGCAGTTTTATCCTGAGCTGTAAAATGGCTTTGGCGTTAGTCCCAGTAATAGAAAGACATTCATACAGAATTTCACAAAAGTACTTTTTCGGGTTCAAAGGGTCATGAAACGTCGACATCTATAAAAACCTTGGGCTCAAGTTTTTTGATGATAGCAATATTTTCTAAGCCACGGGGATGAGAAAAAGTAAAATAAAGGTAGCGGTGCACCGCACAGACTCACTTTATTACCCATAAATACAGATATTTAATTATAACTTATAATATTTGTAAAATTAAACAACATACATTGTTTCAGAAACCAAAGTACAAAAAAGAAATAATATACACTGCTATAGAAAAATAAGAAAATAATAACGTTTCTGTTCACCAAACATAATAACTGCTAACTTCTCATATACTTGATTTCATTTTATAAATTATACTGGCCAAAAATCAGAAACTATTGCTTAAACATATATAAACATATATATATATATATATATATATATTTCAAATCAAAATATTTTATATTTAAATAGTAATACAAATTTGAAAATATAAGTTATTTTGTATCTTAAAGAGTTGCTAAGATCTTATCAAAATTGGAAAATTAATCTGGTGTGAAGTACTATCAAAGTCAGTTTAATGGAAAAATTATATGCGATTTTATTTGTAATGTTAAACAGTACCTATATACGATTTTTAATCAAAATCGATACAGCCAATTTTGAGCGAATCAATATTTCCTCTGTTTGCTCTTAAGTGAACAACATTTAAATTTATGGTTTGATGGACAGTTCCAAAAACCTCTCTGAGGAACCTTATGAAAACCCTAGATACTTTACGAAGTTTTAGTCCCATTGGTAAAAATGTTTCAACTCCAGTCACAATAACAGCCTTGCAAAAATAACTTATCTGTGTTCAGGGAGGCAAAAAAAGTCATTATCCATCAAATTTCAAGCATGGATTTTTGAAGGTCACTATAATTTATCTACTTGAGGGTTACGAGAAAGTTACAAACACTAAGCTAAAAGAGTACCTCCATTTTCTAACTTAATATTAATGTATTTGTGAAACTAGTTTGAATAGAATAATATTTCTACAAAGCTCTAAACTGCTGTGTCAGGGAGTCACTTTCTCTTAAGAAGCTCGTGATTGCCATGTATAAACTTGACGTAATGTCTTGGGTGGCGTTCATCTTTTCAAAATATAGACAACATTTCAAGGGTTAAATCATTTTAGTATTTAAACTTTTTAAAGTGTTCAAATTTAAGTAAACTCTACTATTAATTTTTAGCACCGCGTCTTACTACCTATTCAGTCTATACGCCTATGGACTAATTACACTAACGAGTTAGGGATTAGGAAGGCTTAATTTAGAGGAAGTGCACCCACATTTCGTGGATAAAGAGTGGAAAACCATTTAGGGAAAATCACCCTTAGTGCACCTGACCGGGATCGAACCCCTTTCTCTCCGTCCCCGACAGTCTAGCCAACACGAGATCAGTGCGTTAGACCACGAGGCCACCGAGGAGGGTTTCGGTTTATTAGACCAAATGAAATAGAGAGAGAAAAAAATTATATTTATTTATGAAAAATTTGACGTCAAACCAGAAGTCAGAATATGTAATGGGAAAAATAATAACAAATTAAAGTGACAAATATCAATTTACTTTGTAATAAATAAATAGTATTATTTTAGTTGGGGTAACCCTCACGCCACATATAGTAGCATGTTTTAGAAAACACAACTTTATACGTTATGATTAGAAAATTAAATATAATAGGTTATATTATTATTAAACACACAGAGTTTCTATATAACTGGAATTAAATTTAAATGAAAAGAAAAAGAAAATTGAAAAAACTTAATATTTAGATTTAGTTGTGCCATATTAGGAAAATACGAGTAGTAAAGAATTTAACGAAACTTTGTCCAAACTTCATACAGTAGACCTTTTTCAAATGATTTATTTACATTATCTTATTTTACCGTGGGCTGTGGTTATTGGGAGGGTTGAGATTTCATAGGGAGCATTCACATTTTATAAATACCTTCTATGTTATAGGGAACCTGCTTTAATAATAAATTATTTTGAATTTTGACAACATGAACCCATGTTTAAGTCACGTGTCCAGGTGGTCATTTCTAAAACAGATTAACTTTAAAGTGTTAAACAATAATTTATTTCATTTAGGAACAATTATTACTCTGGAAATCTTTATAAAATTAATATCTGAAATATTTAAAATAGTTGGCATGTTTGTACTGGTTTTCCCATAAACACCTTATTATAAGCACGTTTTTGTTTAAACCTTGTAAGCATGGTAGAAATGCACTTTAAGCCACCATATTGGAATTTTACTCTATAGTGCACAATATCACGTTTATAGCCAAAATAAAATAAAAATGTAGTTTTATCAGCTTTGCGTTGATCTCCCTTAAGGTGTATTCTGACCTACATTTTCCTTAAGAAGAGCTGATCAAAACCAAAATGTAAGCTTTATAAAAGCAGTTTTCTGACTTGATTTGATTGGATTATAAGATCTTTTGTTGGACATTCTTAATTTTAAAGCATTGTTATTGACAGATCTATTGCATGAATTAATATTACATTAAATTCATATCTATAACTATTAATAATATACTCTATTTACATAATAAACAGAAATACGGACAAACATAAATTTTCCTTTCTACGGGTTAGCTGTAACACATTTGTCTCTGTATGTATAAAATGTGTTGGTAATTATGGAGTGACATAAGAGTCTCATGTAATCATTGAAATGACTCCTGGTTACTCAGTCTACAAAATTGCTCAAGGAGTTGTAAGGCCATATTATGATCTTAGTATTAATAATAATAATAAATCGTTTTGCCCATAGTTCAACTGTTTTATTTTGCACAACTTAAATTAACGTAGAGAAGTGAAACATGGGATGGCTTGCTTGCGCATCCCAAGCGAGCGGTGGTACAAGTGCCGAGCGTGTTCCAGTGACCGACGAGTTGGCCACCACAAAGCTCGGCGACGCTCTAGCGGCGGGATAGGAAACTACTCTACAACGCTGCGCCAGACAACTACGCGCCCGATAGAAAGGGGTGGGGGAAAGCTCGTTACGTCACTGACACAGCATATGCTGCTCACCTGAGCTGCTCGATCATTTTACAGTAGATAAGCTTGAAAACTGGAAACTTCTCTTTATTTTCAAGACTATATTCAATGAAAACCATAAGCTCTGCAAATGCACTCTTGAGTATTAAGCTCTGTGAATCATATTTCTCTGGTGGACCGTGTTGTTTTACATACTTTATATAAAGTCGTGAGACACTTAACGTGGCATACAAAATTTCTGATGACCATATCATCATTAGTCAGCTTGAAATTAGAGATTCATCTTGCAAATTTATACAACACTACCGTAGGCACACGTGACTAAGAATATTCAAAGATAAAGACAAGAGTCAGGGGCTTATTTTGAAATTGTGGATATTTGTTATCACTGAAAAATCATGTAAGGTGCATGTACCGAATATGGCCCGTTTCTTAATATGGCCCTCTAGCCGCCATATTGTTGGTAACTGTCACATAGACTAGTCTCAGACATACACAGACGCCATCCATAGAAATGCTAGTCACCCAAGTGTTTAGATACAGATACAATAATTGGGAGCGATTTGTTTCTTTGCATGTGAAAATCTGCTGGTGTTAGCTTGCCAAGCTAGGGAAACCATCATATTAAATAGGTATTCAAAGTTATAATGAATGTTATTAAAGTATTGTGTAGCCATGTTATACTATTTTAACTTCATGTTATTGCCAAGTAGTAATCCTGTAAGTTCTAGAAGGTGTAATAGCAGAATGAAGTAAAAGTGGAAGTGCGCAATATGGCCCAGGTGGGCCATATTAGGGAACCATTCTCATTTTGTTCGAAAATTTGCATGGCATTATGGAAACCATGAATGTTGTATTTGGATAAATTTCCATTTATAGTAACCACCGTGGAGAAGTCCCCTTTACAGAAGCACAATGGGTGTACTTTGATGTGTATGACACGACAAGGAATAAAATAAGTTTAGAGTTCTAATGACTGTTAGCTATGTTTGGTTTCAGATGGTGCCAGTGACCTTAAATAAGGCAGGAACGGCCTATGGGGAGGGGAGAGCATCCGAAAAGCCCTAGATGCCATTCTTCGAGATTAAATCTATGTTAGTAAAGCAACTAAAGAATACAAAATACTTCTAAGAACATTGAGAATATACGTGAAAGATAAGAAAGAAGAGAAGTGTAAATTAGGTTGTAAGGTAACTCTAACTGAAGAACAAAAACAAAAGTTGGCACACGGATAGAAAGATTGGCAGCAGTGGGCTATCCGATAAAACCAAAAGTGATCCGTCTCTGTGCCTACAAATTTTGCAGCGTTAATTAAACTAAGCACCAATTTTCAAGTGTTCAAGCCACCACTGGGAGAAAGTGGACGTGCGGCTTTCATGCTCAAAATCCACAAATCGCCATCAGAAAAGCTCAAAACCTCATCCCGACCAAGCACAAAAGCTGAACAGATGTATGGTTTCCAACCATTATGTGAAGATACACGATAAAATGGTTCGTCTCAATATTACAAACAAGCCTTAAAATGTTTACATCATGGGTTAGAAAGGACACAACTTGAATTTTCACAAATCACATAATGTTTTAGCAGAAAAAGTTGTGAAACAAGCTAATATTGTTTCTAATGAACATGTTGGAGGTGTATTCTTGGTTTCCTGCGGAAATGCAATGGCACAAGTACTTCCACCCATGATTTTAGATAAATGTAAGAGGAAGAAACCTCATTTGGAGATACTTTTCCACCTTCATCTGTGTGTAAGGTGATATCAAAGGTTCGATGACAACAAAACCTTTTGTAAATTTGATTCATCCTTTTGCCAATTATAAAACACAGGTCCTGGCTTATTAATCCTTTATGGTGGAAAATGTATCTGGACTATGAGATTGTTGAGGTCGCACCGTATCACACTGTCTGCCCCCCTTTTAACACTACCCATTAACTTCAACCATTTGTCAAAGCTGTCTTCAGAGCTTTCGAGCCTTATTGAGATGATAAATTCATGAGATATTGCAATAATTATGGAGGACGTACCATCACCTAACAAGCATAATCTTCTCTTGTGTGTGGACAAAGCTGCAAACCCAGGTAATGTTAAAGTTGGTATCAATGACACTGGCCCTTAAATCCAGATGAGATTCCAGATGCAGATTTTGCTCCAAATACAGTAACAGAAATTTGCCATCTCAACCAACATAGGAAAGGTCTTTAACGTGTACGAAAACTTTTGTGCCTGAAACACCAGACGTCAATGCCCCTAGTCTAAGTTCAGCTAACACTCATGATTATTTCAATGCTATACAAACTTTAGTGTCGAAATCAACTGCAATAGTCAGATTTATCAGAATTATTAGTGATGAAGAGAAAGATTAATATATCAATTCCATCCTAGAGCAGGATTCCAGTGATGAAGACGAAGACGAAAATTCACAAGTAAGATTAGATGGTGATAGCTCTCCACCATTCCATGATATACTTGTGACCCCAAAAAAGAAGAAGAATGGTCAAGTCAACAAGAAACTTTATATCAAAAATAAGGCGAATGTTTAAGAAAAAGAGTTATTTCCTGCCTCCGAGACAACTCCTGATCCTGTAATATCATCGCAATAATCATCTGGACCCTCGTCATCCCGCTCCATCAAGACAGACACAACAAATTTAGAAATAAAGTCGGCCCTTTATCTTATAACATCTATTCCAGGACAGGCTAAGCCATTATATTAGGCAAGAAGACTGGCAATTCAAGTACATTAAAGTCTTGGTATTGCAGTGTTTATCAAGAAGATCGTGTGCTTGATGTACGGAGCTATGTACTGTGTGAGACATACATTCATTAAGATTTTTTTGACAAAACAAAAGAAAAGACAAAGGACCATTTTCCGATTGTGAGGGTTGAATGTTGTTTATTTTGGCAACTTTTTGTAATATTATTATCTTCATTATTAAACTAAATAATTGTTAATCATTTTTATTGCTAACCACTAATATATTAGCTATATACCTTTTTGTACATTTTCTAAAAATAATGAGATGCTTTTTTACTTAACGTGTGTTTTTAGATTATTTTTCTGTGCATTTTAAGGTGGGTAAAATTAGGATTATGGGGATCTAGATATGGCCTATTTTAACTTTTTTTTAAAGCTCTATTATCCATTTGGAGGAGCACTTATAATAATACTTGTCTTTTGGTGTCCAAACATCTGAATTATTAAGACAGTCATATGTTGTTTATTAATGTTATTACTAAAAGGGAATGAAGAAATTCTCAAACATTAGGTGTGCCATATTTGGTAAAAGGTACCTCACTTTCAAATATGCTGGAACTGGATACATATTTTTCAAGTGTTTGCAGACTTGTATAAGGTTCATCATGCTCAATTTACGTGTACTGTGAACTATTACTTTCTGAATAAGACACTAAATTGTTATTTGCCTAACGTTAATTATCAGGGTTAGCCTACTTTAATTCTAATAACCATATGTGGAACGTGATTTTAGTATACAGAAGAGTTGTTTTAATAACACTTCCATCTGTTTATCACTATCTTGATTCCATCTCCTCAGGGAGACTTTCAACCGCTCGAAAGGTAAAAGATTTTTTAACAATTTGTTTCATAGCCAGAAACCGAGCTCCGAGCTTCCCAGTCTGCCGGAGAAGTGAGTTTTTAATCTTTTTTGGGAGAAAAAATACATTTACCCAGTCTGTACTAGTTGTTATTGAGGATGGAAAACTACCAACTTCAACTCAACTAACTTGAATGTTCTTTTCATTTTGTGATCTATCGAACCTCGTTGGATCCACAATTATTCTTATTTTCTGCCGTAGACCCCTAAAAATGATTACACCTGTCCTAGGCAAATATTTCTCAATCTGAAACATAAAATGAATATAATCTATTAATTTTATAATAATACAATAAAAATGTACAGGAAACCTTTTCCTTACACTTTACCTTAACATATCAGTTCTACCCTGATCTACAAAAAAGTAATAAGCTACAACAATAAGAAACTACAAATAATAAAACCTTTTAGCGGGATTTAAACAAGATATGTCTCTGCAACGTGTCTACATCTCAGGTCAATGATACTAACTTTATCAACAAAGAGTCACTGAAACAGGTGCCATCATTGAACGAAATTACCATTCTAGGATCAAATTACTCAGTGTTAAGATATTCAGAAGAGAACAAACACCCTGGTTAAAGAATAAAATATTCTTTTGTACATTTAATAAATGACCATATATTTTCAAGAAAGGAATATTTTAATTCCTCTGTAAGAATGGAAATGTATGGACTGTAACTGAAATAATTTAGTTTTTGGAAAATTATGGGAAACCCATACGGCTTATCAAAATGTTTGTTTTACAAAAAATGTTTTGCTGTAGTGAAAGCTTAGATAAAAGAATATGGTAATTGGATAACTGAAAGCTGTGATTCAATCTATTACAGGATACTGCTAGAATCACAAGTGAATCTGAAATGTTTGGTTTTGACCAGAGATTTTAGAAAAACTCTTAAGTCAAAACATGACTTAAAGGACATCAATAGGAAACTTATGATATTATTTTCTTTTATTCTTAGTGTAAAGTTGATATTGTACACCATAAAAATGTTAATGAACGGATAAATATATTTTTATAACAAGATTTTCAGTTTTTTAAGTGTGTGAAACCTTTAATATTTAGAGAAAAATAAGTAATAATTACTATAAATTGATGTCTAAGAGAAAGTTTTTTTAAATAATAATAAACTTAGATTATTTTTCAAAATTTACAGGCTGAAAACAGATTTTGCTTTATGTTGAAAACATGGATGTGAAAAATGAACAAACTGATAATCGCTCTCAAAATTAATAAGGATATGACCACCTTCAGTGGATGAATGGTCTAAAGCGTAACATTTATGTTAGACTGGCCTGCTGAAGACGGGGATAACAGGGCTCATATTCCAGCCTGTTCTATTAAGGTGGCTTTTCCTAAATGGTCTGCCACTTTACTTCAACGCAACCACTTAATATATTTAGAATTAAATATTTTTACTGTGAATAGTTTATGGATTTTACATAAAGTAAATAGACTACGAAACTATATGTTGGCTTTTGACTGCGTTGACTATGAAATACTATTAGAAAATTAATAAGAATAAACATAAATTATATCTTTTGAATTATAAGTTCTAGTGTTTAAGGATGTACTATTTGAAAAATTAATTTAATTTAGTGGTTTCGGTTGTGAAGATGAATGTACTAAACTTTAAGCAAGAAAGAATATATTGAGGATTTACTTTGACATTGAGGGATTTGTTTGGTAACTATGATTGGCTAAATAATTGTAAAAAAATTAATGTTGTGTTAACCGCGATTCAAAAAATTATGATTTGATTGACCAACATTCTGAGAAAAGTCTGTCAAAAGTCTCGGGTGTGTCATAAATAAATACTAACTTTGATATATGGATGTTACCTTGTGTTCAGATATAGGCCATTCCGTTTTATACATATTTCAATTAAATAAAATACTAAACAAATATATTAAATTTGTTTGAAAGATCTAACTATCTGGCTCACTAAAGCCAAATTATAGTCAAAGGTACAAAACACTATATTTTAGTATTCTTAATAATAAGTTTTGTTCTGCTAGACGAAGAGTATACAGAATGAAAAAATAATAAATAAGTAATCGAATTAGCGTTGTTCTTCCCTTCGCTTTTTTTTTTTTTACTTTTAAACATAGGTATAGCTACGCACACTATTTTTTTATTAAAAAAAAATAAACTAAACTGGATGAAAAATGTTTTTAACATTTTACTTTGGAAATTGTTTTTATACCTCTTTTTTTGTAATCCTCCATTTTATATGTAAATTTGATTTTTTTTAAGTTTTTTAGGGAGTATAACGATGAGGGGTGTTCTGATGCATTCAGTGTATAGACTTAGACATTTGCGATATGGATCTAATCCCAGGGTAGAGGGGATAATTTGTTTGGAGGACCTAGTCATCTCATTCGGACTCAAGCCTTGTGAATAAAGAGAGGGAATTGTGAAGTTCTACTCCAGACCTATTACAATGTTGGTTCACTAAAGAAAAAATACAGTAGGAGGGAAGAGAGAACCAGTTAAGCCCAATATTTTTGCATTTTTTGCAGCGTGTATATTTTGGCCAAAATAGATAAAATAATGCCCTTGGTATATTTAGTTTAATTTTCTACACAAGGGATACAAACAGTTCTTGAGTATTTTATTTTCCTGGTCATAATAACTGTATTGAATTTGATTTAAAAAGACTTTTAAAATTAAGAAAAGATTTATCATAAAATTCCTAGATGCCCATGACAATTTTCAAGAAGTATTAAGTTTACTGTGTAGAAAATTAAACTGAAACAATATATGAGTTAACTAGGCCAAAATAAGTCTTATTAAAATTATGCATATAATGGTCTTAGTCGCATTCCCTTCCATCACATTTCAGATTATTTTATTTTATTTTATTTTATTTATTTGAGGTATTTAATGTGTACTTTCTGATCCGACTGATTGTATCAGAACACGAGAATTTCTATGAGCGAGAGCAAAAGGGCCACCAATTTTGTGGTGAAAGGTATTTTCACATATCTTCCAGGGTTATTTTACATGCCACAATGGACATGGTAACGAGGTCTTTAATTTACCTCCGAATGATGTTGTGCTAGGAATTTTTATGCTCAAGAAAAATCCCTCTTGAATCCGTTTTGAACCCACAAACATTTGTTCCTGAGGCGAGGACTGTACCCTAAGACCACCAAGGTTGACTTCATATAATTGAACCATTGAATGTATATGTATATACTATCAACGATTGGACTCTCATTTTAATTTGACAAACTTTGATACGCCCGGGAACATCTTGCCTGATGAATAAAGAGTTGATCATTACAAATGCTGGAAGGAGAGAGAGAGAGATATATAGAGAGAGAGAGACCGAGGCCACAAAGTCTACGTCCCATTATTATTTATTATTACTACTATCCTACGATTCAAATATAATTAGCTTCGAACCATAATGTAGTTTTAATATTAAGTGTCGCATCACAAGGCTGTTGTATTGAAGTCGGTTCAAAGAAAATTGGTTTTGTTTTAGTCGACCTCAGTGGTTTTAGGGTAAAGTGCTTGTCTTAAGACCCGATGTTCGTGGATTCAAATCCAGCCGGTGTCAACAGATTTTACTTGAGCGATAAAAATCCGTAGCACAATTTCCTTCGGAGGGGAATTAAAGCCGTTGGCCCCACGTTGACTGTGGCATGTAGACTAAAGGGATCCGGGGAGGTATATGAAAATACCTTTCCCGGCAAATTTTCTAAGCCCTTTCAATCCCTCTCATAGAAATTCCGTGTTCTTATATAATCAGTCGGTTCAGAACGTACACACTAAACACGTCTAATAATAAATAATATTATTTAGAGTTGAGCCTCATTTTCGCTTGTTACGAAAACAATCCAGCTTTGTAATATGTGGGAATCTCCCCATTTTTGAAACAATGAAACCATGCAACAATAGCACAGTATCAAGATTATCAAACGATCACGTCACAGCTTTCCAAATTCATGCTTGATTCAGAGTTAACAACAGTTACTTATAAGGAAGATTATAACATCCCGGGATGACTTTACTAAACATAATGATAATCAATAATAATAATAATAATAATAATGTTCTAATGAGGGCGCATTTTCTCTACTTGTCCTTACCAATTTGTTGTTTAAGTTACATTGAAAATAAGAATATTATTAATAGTTTTGGAAAGTCCTGACAATTTTTGTCATAAACTTATTAGATTTTATCATTTTAAAACTTATAAAAAAAGTCCTTTGAATAATGAAATGAGTTAGTCAATCAAACAGTAAGATCTCTATAACGATTTAATTGGAAGTTACAAATACATACTTATAATTATTTTGTGATCGATCATATTTAAATATTTGTTGAAAAAAATTACACTTATACTCGATAATCGAACCATGGGCGTTTGATTTAGTTGGACGATGTTCAACCAATGCGTTATATTATTATGTTTCTTAAACTTAATCATATCACTTATTATTTAAAGCAAAGTCTTAATATATTGACAATACGTATAGTATAATCAAGTACCATCTGTATTGAGCTTAAAAGTAGTTTTGGATTAATATTAAAGTATAAACGATTTATTACATTTTAGCTTTGTATCATCACCGAAAAACCCCAAAGTATTTCAAAGACATGATGAAAAAATTATATCAGTTCATGGAAATAGAATTTGGGAACTTTTGACTAGTGCTCCAAGGTTTTACCATTGAGCTATCCAGGTTAAGCTTGTGGGTGCTCATATAAGACTATTAAATTAAGTCATTTTACCTAATGGCACCAACTCTTATTTGTACAGAGTGGAAGATAATCCCCCTATTAATTGGCATTGGCTGGAACGCCATTTAATTGGCAAAAACAGACAAAATAAGACTGATGTCTCTAGTAGAATGCTTATACATGAACGTATTATTATTTAACACATTGACAAAGTGCACCAAATAAAACTGCCATCAACTAAAAAAATAAAGCAGAATATTAGAAGTGCTGGGGATGGCTTTACTACTGGTTAATTTGTTGAGTTGAAATGGTGGTGATATTTCCTGAGAGGTCAATTTAAGGTGTATTTTTTGTTACAGTAATTATTTAAGAAGTAATTCTACTATTTTTTATGGTGCCGTTGTGGATGAACTTTAGAAATTCGAAAGGATTAATAGATCACTGAACATCAACACAAGTTGCAAATCATTGTGAATAGGGGAATGTTTGTATGCACATTTTAATTTTTTTAATTAGTTTAAAAATAGCACCTAGACATGGGTAATCAAACCCAGGACCTTGAACATGGGACGAATCCTGGATAGCTTAGTTGTAGCGTATTGGTGCGCTATGTTAAGTGATATGAGTTCTATTCCCGGGTCCAAGTGTCATTTTACCACTAATTTAAATGAATTAATTTTTCACATTAAGGACAATAATATAAATATATACATTGCAATGGAAATAAGTTAAAGAAACAGAAATAATATAGAGAGTAATAAAGTACAGGAGTGACGATTCATATAATGAATTTGACGCAGGAGATACTACGGGATAGGGGTGGCAAATTCTTTTTCACCACTCAGCTACCAGAAAAGGAATGGTTTAGTAATACATGATTTAAGAGAATATCATGGTGCCACCATAGGGGATGGGATGGTAATATCTAAGTTGAATGATATGGCATTTACATCTTTTTATATTCAAGTGCCCATAGTCAAAAAATTGTATTGATTAATTATATATTGGTGAAAATTATTTATATTTAGAATAGAGTAAATGTGTATTATTGCCAACGAGCCCAGACAGTAAGGAGGCATAGCAAGTCCAGAAACGCAACATTGATGACAAAATATGTAATGCCAGCATATTTTGGTGAATAGCGAGTGAAAATTAAGGGAAAAGCAGCCACGTTAATATAATTATTCAAGGTGGAAATATATTAACTTAAAAGGGCTAGTTGAAGATGATGATAAAATCGTAAGAGGAACAGTCCAGAAACTGAAATAGTACAATCTAAATTTAGTATCAAAGAGGGACCTTACAACCAGATAGATTTAAGTGAGTACATGAGTCGAAAAAATTATGGGTGAATTAAAATAAATCTATCACTCAAATTACCACTAAATGACACAGTACGTGCGTTGTCCGTAGCCAAAGAGCTACTATAATTTAAGGGGGATATGCAGATATAAACATGAAATAGTATTTAAAAAATTATTTATAATCTTAAATTTAGAAATAGTATCAAAGATTGTTTAACGCAACAAAAGTGTGATATTATATCACTAGATAAGGGCGGGAAAATGTATCAATGGACAAGACCGACTTTAATACCACTAGTTGGAAAGCATACATCACTGAAACAAGAGGGTTAAACAGGTATTTCCAGGAATAAGAAGAGAATAAATAGACTACATTAATTACCATAGACAAATATATTTATTGATGTAACGGACTCTTAACATGAGTGTTAAATTTTTTTGTGACTAGCAAACGATTCATAAAAAAAGAGATAGACAACATAACAGTGGTAATTGGAACCATATTCTATTGGATTAATCACATTCCTGGCCTGGTGATCCAAAGGGTAATTTAAATTGACTCTTATTTTCATATTATTGTTTATTGCTTGTTAAATTGATCTAATTGAATGAATTTAGGTAAAAAAAATTGAATTATTTAAATAACTTTATGATCAAACAAAATGTAAAGCACCATTTTTTAATGAAAGTGTGAAGGTGTTTTTAATTGTTTGGTAAGTGACCAAAATATAATATTCCAGTGGTCACCATTGCGCTGTTTCATTCTTGGGGAGAATTCTTTTGAGTTTCTATTTTGTATCGATGGATGTTATAAAATTATTGAATGCATTTCAATATTTTTTTAATCTTACATATAGGATATTACACAATGTTTTCCGTGAAAAATTTGATAAGTAGCAAAAACATAGTTTTTCAGTGACTACCATGATTCTGCTTCATTTTGAATTTGAGTTCTTCGAGTCTTAGCCTTACGCAAATCATTCTAATTATCTTGAACTTTATAAGCCATGATTTCCTTGTTCACAGAGCTTAGCTAGATTATCAGAAGAAGGAAAAGATCCTTTTAAACTTCCTGAATCAAAAAGTCTTGTCATTGAGTTGGGTTCAAAATTCCGAGTTCAGGAGGCTTTCAAAACGTTGTTTCAACACTGTTGTTATTGTCAGTATTCCAGTAACTATTCATAAAGTCCCAATATCATGAAATGTATGTAACTGTAAGATATTATAATGTTTGAAAAAAAAATCGAAACTTTCCCGTGATCCTCAGGAACATCCTTGCGACCCTCTTTTTTGCCACGACCTATGGTTTGGGAACCACTTCTTATCTCGCATCCTACCTTCACTCAGCTCCTTGCCAATTCATCCTCAACTAATTCTTCCCTGACAATCTCTCTTTCCCTTCCCAATTTTGATTTTTATAATGTTAACTTTCACATACCTTGGCTGTCCAAATGTTGTATAGGCTGAGTTTCCATTGTGCCATAAGTCTTACCAATAAGACCTATGGCACAATGGAAACACAGCACAATTGCATCCTTTATTACTCCTCTAATCTTCTTCTAATATATGCACTATTTATAAAACATTGTAATATAGATCCGTGCTTAACACAGAAATTTCAAATAAATTATTTATAATACTTACCATTGAGAATGAGATTTAAAACTTAAAAATGTTATTGGATGGATTGACACACACGCCTGTCCAATTTCCACAGGAAAGTTATTTTAGAAAATACAAACATATTTTTCTGTGGTTAGCTTCGATTACATTTTACTATATTACTAGTGTTATTTTAAATGTATTGGTAATATTTATCAGAAGTGACAACTATAGATCACATGACTTGATGTTTGGATAGGTGAAAATAAATCTAGTAGCTTTTCTAGTTGTCAGCTATCGTCATATGAAAATTGCACTGTAGAAATGAAATAATTACATAAACAAGATGTACAGAAGAACTAAACTAGAGTGGATAAAGAAGGATGATCGAGGGACCTTTTATAAATGTAAAAGTTTATCGGGACCCAAAGAAGATTTCTGACACCTGCTCTACGTCAGCTATCTAAATTACGTTCTGGATCTCGAGGAACTGACTGTTGAACAAGAAGAAAGAAAAGGGCAAAATACTTTGCAGAATCTAAAAGAGTACAGTATAAAGTCAATGATTTATAATTTTGCAGCTACCGTGAAAGATATAGAACCCTCAACTATGGTTGATTCTTGGAAGAAACTTCTAATAAACGAGGAGTTTGAACCAAATAGAAAAGAATGCAAAACTCTACTTTAAGGTCTGAACTACGCTGTAACAATGGAAGACATTAAATTTTTTCTGGAAGCAGGGGCATGGTCTTTATGGGCTTCAACCTGGGCTTCGGTAAATCTAAGGCCCCCCCTTCGCGGTCAAAATAACAAATAAAAAATAAAAACAATTTGGATTAAAATTTTAGGCTAAAATTAACTATGCAAACATTTTTCGTAACTAGAAAACTTTAAATGGTTTGCAACCCTATTGGATTTTAATATTATTATTATTATATTATTATTATTATTATTATTATTAATTAGCACCGCGTCTTACTACCCGTTCAGGGTTATACGCACTTACGCTAATGTGGGGTGGTAGGGTGATTGTGAGATGAAATGGAGGACCTACAGTTTAACGTGGAATCCGAACCACGGTGGAGGCCTGGCATTCCTCACATTCACAAGTTGTGATTAATACACATCTTGTCAGAGGTGAAGGAAGGGTTTGGCAATCAGATAAATCTGTGCCGGGAGGATTTTAATAAAATATAAAAAATATCAATGTTTTAAATGACAGTAAATAGTAAATACAGCTCTGTCTTCTATCACGGCGATGGTATCGCCTCTCTTAGTAGTCGGTAAAATCAAAATATACTTTGTCATTTGCCAACCATACAAATAATGTTGCAATTTAGCGAAACTTGAAACTGCAATTTTAACTGTTTTTTGGGAAGAAATTTTAGAGAGATTCAATTTAGTTAACAAAAAAGTGCAGACCTCAGGCTTAGACATATGTGAAGGTAAGAAATTATTTAAGTCATCCGGTCTAGGGGTAAGCTGTCGGAATTCTGTGTTGGGGTCCAGGGTTAAATCTAGGTCCTGGCACACATTTATCTGATAGCCAAACCCTTTCTTCACCTCTGATAGACGTGTATTATTCACAGCTTGTGAATGTGTGGAATGTCATGTCTCCACCATGGTTCGGATCCCACATTAAACTGTAGGTCCTCCATTTCATCTCACAATCACCATAACATTACACATTAGCGTAAGTGGGTATAACCCGAACGTGTAGTAAGACGTGGTGATAATAATGATAATAATAATAATAATAATAATAATAATTTACGTCATTAGAGGTGACACGAGAACAATCAGATCAGAAACCAAATGAACAAGATGAGACAGCCAAAAATTTAAGTACTAGTGTGGAAAAAGAATATAGTTATTTAAAAAAGAGACATAATACTTCAAAATTTCTGATAAATCAAAGAGAAAGTTACCCTAAATGGAGCAGAAAAATTTAAACAGGATAAGCGAAATCGTTCTATTAGATAAGTTGATAATGAATTTAAACAAAAGAGGCCATGATCTAGGGGAATTCAAATTTTTAATGGATTTGCAAGACATTAATATCGAGAATATTGACTTGGAAAGGGCGCGTAATGTTGTTGATTATTATTAGGATGACATAGACGAACATTTAGTCAATGAATGCATTCAGTTAAAATTCAACTTTCAGACTAAACCAGACTTATATGACTCATGTGGTGAAATATTCACGCTAATTTAGGAAAAGAAACTTGTCGATGTTTTTCCGAATTGCTATACAATCTTAAAAAAAAAATTGGCGTTGCCAATCACCAGCTGTGAGGCGGAGTGATCCTTCTCCGGGATTTCTTATATAGGAAACAAATATAGGACAGCAATGAAAAATGAAAGATTAAATCATTTATTAATTCTTTCCATAAACTGTGATTTAACCAAAGAATTACGATGTGATGATCAAATAAGAGAACTTGCAGCACAAAAATGCAGAAAAGTTACTCTTAATCCTTAATTGTCCTCCAATCTAAACTTAAAAATATATTTGAAATTTTTCAAATAGTGACAGCCCAAAAAACATGTTAATATTATTTTGAATACTAATATTATATTATAACTATAATTATGTTCATAACCTATACTTTTTTAATTTAACAAATTTAAACTAAACTTGAAGTGGTAGAGAAGTAAATTAATGTGTTATTTTAATAAGATTCCCAGTATGATGGCGGTATTGTTTGGAAGACGATAACTTTACAAATTCATACATTTTTGGATCTGAAAATTTATTTATGAATTATATCAAGATTACTCAAAGTAGTATCTTAACTTTTGAAAGGAAGAGGCGGTCGCCAATGTTAAATGAGTGGTCGTCCCACTATCTTCTTACTTCTCTTACTCTCACAAAATAGTATTATAAATATGTTTAGTATATATATTCATAATGTATTTACGGCAATATTACAATTCAACCAAAACATTATTTATATACATTAAAATTCGTAGGAATACCGTCTGAGGGGCCATTTTTATCACTTATAATAAGATTCTGGTTAGAAAAAAGGCCTTCCAGATGTCCATTCCTACAAAAATTGGAGTATATATGTCCATTAAATCTGTTTAAATTAAGAACCCTTTCAGAAGTGTTTCCTCATGCAAAAAATATTTAGTAGAAATAATAATATCAATAATAAAATCAATAATTACTGTATATCTATGCAAGAAAGCAAACGCTTGTATAATTTAATGCACATGACCACCGAAGCGAAGTATTAGTTCTACTGTCACATAATATCTCACTAACCAAATTTAAATTATTTGACTTTTTTAATTTTTTTGTTGTAATATTGTTAAATGATCCCCTTCATCGTTCCACGAGAGTGCCCCATCCACCCTCACAAAAAGCCTGATCCCATGAGAGTGCCCACGCTCCCCCCCCTACCTCTCGCCCTACCCACTCCCCACCCCAACGGAAATGCTGGATCCGCCCTTGAACACTTTAGAAGTTATAATTTAATTTAGAAACAAAACTGTTATTGTATGGAGCTTGTAAGCCAGTTGAAAGAGGCTTTCCTTTCTCTTTAAATCGTCAGTTTTGACTCTTAATTTTGTATTGATTACACCGTAGATACAATACATTTAATAACAACACCTAAAGTATTACATTTTCTGGTGATTTGCATTATGGTCACAGGTTAGTATATTATTAAAAGCAGAAAGTGCTGTAGGTATCAGAGTCGAGATGCTCTCCCTGACAATTTTTTCTTGTTACACCTCCAAACAGATTAATAAGATTATTTAATAATATATATTGTGACGTTGTCACAGACATAAAGCAAATAAGGACGATCTGGCTCACCTAATCTTGGTCCCCTTTGACTGGGCTGGAGCTCGACTTCATGAAACACGCGCACTCAACTCCACTCAACATCACGCGGTTTACTGACCGCCCGTGGCTCGAGGCCCAATTAAAGCAAGACTCGGACATTTGAACATCAAGATGCGCTAACCCGTATGCGCCGACGGTTGTGTTCGAGTGAAACAAGACTCATCCACCGGCGCGTGATTTGAAATTATTACGAGAATAATCGAGACTTCTGTCGAAGCAGTGTACACCCCTCTCCCTTCGTCCCCAGTGTGATTCCCGCCGTATGTGAACACGTGATTGACTTTGTATAGTATATAACGGCTGGACTGTGTAGTGATGTCACTCATTTCTCTGCACTCAATTAGGTGAGACACTTGTCTTAGATTTTGACGTAGGTTGTTGTTCGACGCTTTCTAAATTATGTTTGGGTTAATTTGTTCAAAATTTGAGTTTCGACTTTAAATATAAATTATGGTTACTAATAACTATATTTCTCTGAGACTGCAGGATTTGCCTGTCAGCCATTATGGTTTACGCGCTAACTTTGTTTCTTTGTACTTAACGTTGTGTACGCCTCACGGACGGGTTGGAACTTTAGTATGTCGCCATCTTGGGGCGCTAATGAAACTTTTGTATGTCGCCATCTTGGGGCGCTAATTATTTCTGATTAATGTGTAACTTATTTAAAATAGTTGTCTTGCTTGCTAAAATTTAAAGATTTGTTATGATTGTAATAATTCAAGTTGTTACTCAACTCGGGGGGCGCAAGCCCGTGCACCCAGCACATTGGTCATAATAGTAATAATAATTAGATTGAACTAATTTGATTGGAACCTATTGTAACAGGTTAGGTTTAGGTAAATCATGCATTGCTTTTCTCTGTTGCGCCTTGCAATGGCAGTTTATTATATAACTACATACTTATGTAAATGTAGTGTCAACATCGACGGGTCGTGTAGACCTATACATTTTGCTTGTATTTAACTTTCTTGCTAGGTTAGTCGCCCTCTGCGTGGGTCAATTTAATTATATTTTGTTTGGTATTAATCATTCTGTTGTCTCTTAAAGACTTGAGGTCTTCTCCCATTATTTATTGTTTATTTCGGCCCTTATCGGCCAGTCACTCGACTTTCCTAGAGTGCCTCACTCTCGTATGTCTAGTAGTTGTTTGTAAAATAAAATAAACTCTCTTGTAACTAACCTACCTTTTATTTATAGCAATAAGAACCTATCAAATCAAAGGGGGGGGGTTACGAGAGAGAAGCTGCGCCACTCTGCTCTACTAGAGTTGAGTGGGGCACTTGATAGGATATTAGGTATGGTTAGGAGAAAAAATAGGGTCCTCCTGTCTGCAGTATTGTTGGATGATTGATATTGTACTGATCCTTGTTTGTTTATGTTTCATGACTCCGTGACCATGGAGACCACTCCTGCAGCTGCCATGTCCTCTTTGACCACATCTAAGACTGCTGTCTACCGTCTGAGCCGGGACGAGTTGACAGCTGAGCTGACTTCAAGGGGCGTCTCCTTCCCTCCCAATGCTACTGTGGGTGAGCTCAGATCTAAGCTATGTGGGGAGATTAGCGGGACTGGGGAGGCTGAGACTGACTCGGGTATGGACAGGATTGAGGTTGGGAATCCACCCCCTTAGCGCCTATCGCTCCACCTCACCCCTTCACTAGTTAAATGTCAGAACAAAGTACTTATGGAAATTTTAAATCGTACCCCTGTTTGCGACGGTCAAGATCACGCTACTCTGTTTAAATTTATGGTTGAGATCAACAGAGCATATTGTCTGAAGTTAGCGAGTGATAGTGAATTTTTGATTCTGTGTTTGGCTAAAACTTCTGGTTTTTTAACCCAGTTGTTCTCCCGTGGGATTCAAAATGGTTTATCTTGGAGATCACTTACTGATCTCATCTTAGAAGCGCTGCTACCCAGTAGGGCTAGAGAAAGGTTATGTAAGGAAGTTATTCACAGGTTTCAATATCCCCATGAATCGTTGAGAGATTTTGTTTTATCTATCACGGAGGCAGCTCAAGTTCTCAATAGTGGCCTGGGGGAAAGTCAGATCGTTGATATTATTCTAGAGAATGTGTCCCCTTACCCGGCGACATTTTGTATTTACATGTAAGCCCTGTACGGTACTTGAACTTTTCTCTCTAGCATCTTCGATTGAAAACACCCTGCTCGCCGAACAGGAGTATTTAAGTGCGCATGCGCCAGCGGCTTTAGACCGCAGACGCACGGGTTCAACTCCCGAGCCTATGAATACGGCCTTGTCTTTAGCGCCTGTACTACCGAGTGATCACGATGTTAACACTCCTAGGGACAACTTCAGGCCTTCTAGTTCAGACAACCGTGCGCCCCGCGACCTCTCGCGCGTAAGATGTTTTCGGTGTAGAAGGCTGGGTCACGTACAGAGACAGTGTAGATCGGGAAACTTATAGGGCGCGCTCGTAGTCGTGGTCCGGTCGTGCCCACTTGTATTAAACCACGTGTTACCACCCCTGTAATTCGGATCCAGGTAGCCCAAAATGATTGTGTTGCTCTTTTAGATACAGGAGCCAGTCACTCATTTATATGCCGTAAGTTTTTGCGCCAGTTAGAGGGTAAAACAAAAATCGATTATAGGTCGATAGGTCCTAAAGTTTACGCCGTGGCTAATGGGCAGACTATCTTGGTCGATTGTAAAGTAGTGCTCTCTATTAAGATAGAACGATTTGCTTGGAAACGTCCATTCTTTGTTGTGCCAGGACTTCCCTTTGATGTTATCTTGGGAACTGACTTCATGTTCGAGACTGGAGTCAAATTGACCTGAAACGCTTAGGAATATCTTTTAGTTTTGAACCTAGTTTGTTTATTCCATTTTGTGTTGGGCACCATCCTCGCAGGTTGTTCTCGATTGTCGAGGAACGTGAAGCGATAGATCGTTTGATTGCTCGATTCCCTGACGTCATCACTGACAGGATGGGGCAAGTGCGACATTTTGCCGTACGACATTGTGGCGCAGGACCACATTCCTGTTAGATCTGGTCCCTACTCCTGTGCGCCCCCCAAGCTCGAGATATTTAGAAATCTTATCATGGACTTGGAACAAAAGGAGGTTATTCGTCCCTCCAAATCCCCATACGCAAGTCCTGCGTTCATTATTCCCAGGAAAGGTCATGGGCATCGCTTAATTGTCGATTATAGAAAGCTTAACACAAAAAATAGTGTTCGACCCATACCCCATGCCTAGCATAGGTCCGCCTTCCAACATCTTGGCGGAGCCAAATATTACAGTTTGATTGACCTTAATGCCAGCTTTCTGCAATGTGCTCTCTCAGAGTCGTCAAAGAAATTTACTGCGTTTATCACCCCCTGGCAAGTCTACGAGTTCAACCGAGTGCCGTTAGGGATAAGTTGCGGGGGGCAAGCGTTGAGTAGAGTCTTAGACCATATTTTGGCAGACCTGAAATACAAATTCGTGTTTAACTACCTTGATGATATCTGCGTTTACAGCAAATCTTTTGATGACCATTTGCGTCATGTTGAGGTAGTGTTGAGGCGCCTGCGCGAGGATGGATTGACTGTAAACCCGGAGAAAGTCACATGGGCGAAGAGATCTATCCCATATCTTGGCTATATCATTTCTGAGGGTACCTGCTTGTTGACCCGGATCGGGTTAAGCCCATCTTGGATTTTCCCGCCCCAAAAAACATAAAAGGGGTATTACGGTTTCTAGGTATGTGCGCCTACTACGCTAGGTTCATCCCTAACTTCTCTGACTTAGCCAACCCCCTTAACTCCTTGAAGAAAAAGGGTGCCACCTTTATTTGGGGTTCTGCCCAACAGCAGGCTTTTGTTGCGCTTAAGCGCCACCTAGTGTCACCAGCCGTGCTACGCATGCCTGACTTTTCTCTGCCTTTCCAATTACATGTTGATGCTTCCTCTGTAGCGCTAGGAGCGGTTCTCTCCCAAATGACTTCCGAGGGGAGTAGACCAGTAGCTTTCGCCAGCAGAACTTTGAGCCCTGCCGAAAGAAAGTATAGCATATATGAAAAGGAATGTCTTAGTTGTATCTTCGGCATCGACAAGTTCGCTGACTATCTAGAGCTTCGCCAGTTTGAGTTGTACACTGACAACATGGCCCTCAGCTGGATGTGGAATCACCCGAAACAGCTAGGGAAAATTGGACGGTGGGTTTGGAAGTTATCCAGGTTTAAGTTTACTACCCATCATGTTGCTGGGAAGCTAAATGTTGTCGCGACGCTTTGTCTAGGATGTCTGAGGATAAGGAACCTGTAGGAGAATGTAAGGAGGAAGGCTCGTTATTTGTTATCCATACGATTCCCGAATCCTTTATTTCAATCAAAGACCATCAGTTGATGGATCCGTACTGCAGACAGATCGTTGACAGGATCAAGCGTGGAGAGAGGATTGGAAACTATGAGATTTATAAAGAACCTCCTAGTAGTTCGTCTCAAGGGTAGAATAAGATATTTTGTGCCAGAGAAACTTAGGCCTATGTTACTTAAATATTTCCACGACTCCCTTTTTGGCGGCCATTGCGGTGTCCTTAAGACCGAACGCAAGATTTCTAAGGAATTTTTTTGGCCCTTAATGCCTAGAGACGTTAGAGATTGGGTGCGCAAATGTGATCCGTGTCAATTGGCCAAACCGGCACGTAATTCTAAAATAGGGTTTCACTCCGCGGATGTTGCTAAGCAACCGTGGGAGAAAGTTTTTGTTGATTTTGTCGGCCCCTGACGCGCTCTACCCAAGGGAACACCTCTATACTCGTTGCCATGGACGCCTTCTCTAAATTCGTCATACTCATCCCCCTAAGGAACATGAAGGCAAGGACAACTGTTAATACTCTGTGCAGACGTGTTTGGGCGATTTTAGGGACCCCGAGGGTCATAGTAAGTGATAATGGACCGTGTTTCCGTTCTAAAGCTTTCGGAGATATGTGTTTCTCGTGGGGGATAAGGCACGTTACCACTAGCCCGTACAACCCATCGCCGAACCATGTAGAAAGGTTTAATCGTAACCTGAACATTGCTTTGATGATCTTTCACCACCAGGACACACCCACTGGGACCAGGACTTAGACGTTTTGAACATTGCTTTTAACGCCGCTTTCCATGAGTCAGTCAAGGCCACTCCTTCCTCTATCCTCCTTAATAGGGACCTGAACCACCCATTATTGTTTAACTGGGATATTGACCCACTGCTTAATGACGCGGGTGATTGTTCTTATGAAAAGAAATGTGAGATAGCTTTTTCTAACCTCCTGAAGTCCCAAAGGAAGGTTGCCGCCACCTATAACCGAGGGCGTATCCCTGTCCCATTTAAACTTGGGGACATTGTTGTGTGCAAGTGTTTTCCTCTTAGCTCAGCTGCTGACAAGTCTTCGGTGAAGATGGCGTATAAGTGGAGTGGTCCTTGGTCAATTGAAAGTTTTCTTACACCTGTTTCCGTATTGTTAAAAGAAGTATCCGACCCATCTTTGACACGTAGAGCACATGTCAGCCACCTAAAGGCTGCAGGGGAAATGAGTCAATTGACCCCGTGCTGTGTGTCGTCTGTTTGTTTAAGTGTACCTTGATGATTTAATTTTGCGTTCTTAATGTACATATTTCCAGGTATCTATATTGTTATATATATATATAATTTAAATTAGGGAAGGGGTACCACCCCCTGGTATTGTTAGGATAATTTTTGTGGTACTGTAGGGTCTAGGTATGGCTTTAGGCAGAAACTTGTGTTGGACTGTTTGAAATGAAGCGTGTGCCGGGTCCAAAGTACATTGTGCAGAACGTTCACCCCCGACTGGACTACCTCTAAGTGCGTGTGAAGTGGCAAACCCACCTTTCCTCACTCGTGGAAAGTCGTCGCTAAACAGAGTTGTGGGTATCTCTGTGACTCGTGCCGGTAGACAATGTTGGTGCTACGAAACTGCCACAATAGCTTTCAAGAATGGTTGTGCTAACTGATAAACTTTATGTGGTGTTCACGTGTAAACTTTTGTTCTCAGAGACTTCACCTATTCGGCCTTCCGTCCCTCCCTCTCTGCCCTGTCCTTTCCTTCCCCTCCTTTGTTTCTGTGCACTCGTCGGCAGTCAATGATCGCCAAGTTGGGCGTGGCGATGAAGCTTCCCTGGTGGTTAAAGCGGGCCACCATACGAGCATATGCTGTCTCCCTGTCAACTCGGGATGACGGTGTGTTGGAGTGAGCGTGTGAAGCAGAGGTCAGCCCCGGAGTCCAGTTATTCGTCATCTCCCGAACCTGCATCTGGCCACCTAACATGGCCTCGAAGGGTACGAGCCGCCACCCACCCTCTAGTCAGCGGTGAACATCGAGGAAGGCGCCTCCCCGTGTCTTCACCAAAGCTAAGGACGTCCTTCATCTCCGTCCAAGGGGGGACATTGTGACGTTGTCACAGACATAAAGCAAATAAGGACGATCTGGCTCACCTAATCTTGGTCCCCTTTGACTGGGCTGGATCTCGACTTCATGAAACACGCGCACTCAACTCCACTCAACATCACGCGGCTTACTGACCGCCCGTGGCTCGAGGCCCGATTAGAGCAAGACTCGGACATTTGAACATCAAGATGCGCTAACCCGTATGCGCCGACGGTTGTGTTCGAGTGAAACAAGACTCATCCACCGGCGCGTGATTTGAAATTATTACGAGAATAATCGAGACTTCTGTCGAAGCAGTGTACACCCCTCTCCCTTCGTCCCCAGTGTGATTCCCGCCGTATGTGAACACGTGATTGACTTTGTACAGTATATAACGGCTGGACTGTGTAGTGATGTCACTCATTTCTCTGCACTCAATTAGGTGAGACACTTGTCTTAGATTTTGACGTAGGTTGTTGTTCGACGCTTTCTAAATTATGTTTGGGTTAATTTGTTCAAAATTTGAGTTTCGACTTTAAATATAAATAATGGTTACTAATAACTATTTTTCTCTGAGACTGCAGGATTTGCCTGTCAGCCATTATGGTTTACGCGCTAACTTTGTTTCTTTGTACTTAACGTTGTGTCCGCCTCACGGACGGGTTGGAACTTTAGTATGTCGCCATCTTGGGGCGCTAATGAAACTTTTGTATGTCGCCATCTTGGGGCGCTAATTATTTCTGATTAATGTGTAACTTATTTAAAATAGTTGTCTTGCTTGCTAAAATTTAAAGATTTGTTATGATTGTAATAATTCAAGTTGTTACTCAACTCGGGGGGCGCAAGCCCGTGCACCCAGCACATTGGTCATAATAGTAATAATAATTAGATTGAACTAATTTGATTGGAACCTATTGTAACAGGTTAGGTTTAGGTAAATCATGCATTGCTTTTCTCTGTTGCGCCTTGCAATGGCAGTTTATTATATAACTACATACTTATGTAAATGTAGTGTCAACATCGACGGGTCGTGTAGACCTATACATTTTTCTTGTATTTAACTTTCTTGCTAGGTTAGTCGCCTTCTGCGTGGGTCAATTTAATTATGTTTTGTTTGGTATTAATCATTCTGTTGTCTCTTAAAGACTTGAGGTCTTCTCCCATTATTTATTGTTTATTTCGGCCCTTATCGGCCAGTCACTCGACTTTCCTAGAGAACCTCACTCTCGTATGTCTAGTAGTTGTTTGTAAAATAAAATAAACTCTCTTGTAACTAACCTACCTTTTATTTATAGCAATAAGAACCTATCAAATCAAAGGGGGGGGTTACAATATGGACATATTCTAAACATGTTACGTTACTAATTAGGTTAAGTAAATAGATTTGTTGTATTTAAATGAGGTAGGATGAATAAATTAATATTGTAGTCTCCCCTTTCCTCTCAAAATTTCTGACAAAAATTTCCAAGTATTCAAACAAGCTTTTAATCTATCTGCCATCGCTAGGAGCAACCTTTTTGACCACGCGTGTGTAGAAGCGTTTTTTAGATTTGGTCTCACCATAAGCATTGATAAGATCCTTACATAATATTGATTCTGCCTACCCTCACCCCCTCTGTAAGAAAACATAAGAAAATACTGACTCCCCTACACTCCACCACAAAAATCCTTACGTAATTTATGGTTGACCATTAGCTTTTTAGCTCTATAGGTAAATATATTTTTTTCAGATTGAGGTCTCGGAAATTGGGAGTTGATTATTATGCTTCTTGATGAACAATATGTTTCTATAAAATATGAATAAGGAACAATATGTTTCTTTCATTTATGCCTTTTGGTGAAATGTGATGCTCTTATTTTTCCATCATGTTTTTGCAAAGATGTATACTATCTAGTTTTACAAATCTTACGAGCTTTAAGTAAATGTTTCCATTTTTGCCAAAGGAGAGATAAAGTCTGTGTGGTGCATCATACAATCTAGTTGTTGTGTTAGCCCTAGTAACTAGCCTTAATAATATGGAAACTAGTTAATATTATACAACTTATAGACTGGTTTGTAGTTTCATCTTTATTACAACATTATTTCTCACTTAGTAGATACCAAAACTGATAAAATCGAAGAATTATCCATTGAAAACATTTATCTACAATTATTTTTGACCAAATAGTCCCTTTAAACTGCTATTTAAAAATATTTTAAATATTAGGAGTATAAAGCACAAATTTGAGGGTTTATTATTTTTTCTTTCTTATACTAAATATTGATTTAGTAATATTAACATGAGTGTGAATATAGGGAAATGAGAAATTATCGCTTAAAATTTCAAGCTACAACGCTAATTTTTATTGTAGATACAATAAACGAGGTGGGGAAAATTGTGGTCTGATAGAAGAGCTTAAAGGTTTCAAACCTGGAAACTTGAAATTTTTAGTAAAGGTTAATTTTTGGCCCTAGATCAATGATAGGACCAAATTTTGCGAAATTCAACCTGTAAGGGATGAAAAAGGGAGTCTAAAGTTTTCAAAATACATCGACATCTTTTAACTAGTGGACATAAAGCCTTGAAATTTAAAATTAATATTTCTTTATATTGGGTGTGAATATTTTCTAGCGTTTTTCAAATTTCATCACCTAAAGAGGTGGTAAATTCTATGTTCTCCAAACAAGATAAACAATGATATATGGGGGGTTCATCGGGTCACAGAATACTATATTAAATTAATTTATATATGGCATCCACACGATGAGTCCCGAGGTGCGTTGGAAAAAAGCGGGTGGGGTGTTCAAGACTACCAAAACTAATATAAATAACTACTTTTCAGCGTGGCAGAGGATTGAAATTTTGTAGAGAACTAATGGGACCACTCCTAATAAGTATAATAGTATGAACATATTTATATAATAAGTGGGACCATGGAAAATAGTGGAGGGGATATTAACAGACTAAAACACTTTTATGTGTGCTAAGAAATTTAAATTTGACAGTCGGTTAGGAGGAAAACTCTAAATAACAAATTACAAATCTTAAAAATTTAAATTTATAAATGACAGTTTAAAAAATTAGCTTTAAAATTTCCAAGACTAATAGAAAGAAATAATTCCCAGTGTGGTAGGTAAAGTAAAGGGACCATGCCAAATAACTATAAGTCTGTAATGTTTTAATTTTAAATGGGACCCCAGAAAATAGGGTGTGGGGTTTATAAAAATAAAAAAGCACTTTTAGCTGTGATAGAATATTTAAATTTGGCAAGTAGAAGGACCTTTAAAAATAACCAAATAAATCCTAATATTAGAAATTTCTAAGTGGGAGTTGATGAAAGGTGGGGAAAGGGGCATGCTCATCATTTCCAAAACTAATGCATTCAATTACTTCTCTGTGTGGTAGAGAACTTAAATTCATAGTTAAAGGACCACTCTAAATAAACATACAACTCTGAAAATTTTAAAATTAAACCTTGGGATCTGGACAAGTGGAAAGCTACAGCTATAAATAACTTTTGAGATGAGGTTAAAACTTAAAATTTGAGAGACAGGTAGAAATAAACTCCAGATAACCAAATGAATATTAGAATTTAAACATTTCTCAGATTGAGTTGGAAAAATTAGGTTGGGTGGTTCAAAACTTACAAAAATATTAGAAACAACGTCTTCTCATTGTGATATAAAACTAAAATTCTGAATATAATCAAAGATTCCACTCCATGTAACTATAAAAGTCCAAAATTTAAAAGTTTAAAATGGGAGTCCAGAAAATAAGAGGTAATTTTTAAAACAAATAAGTAACGTAGAAAATCTAAGTTTGGCAGGTTGGTTTAGAAGTACGGTTCAGATAGCCAAATCAGTCTTAAATTTGAGATTTTGAAGTGGAAGTTAGAGAAGTGGGGAGGGGGAGGCTAAAATTTTCAAAACCAGTAGATAAACTATTTCTCTGTGTGGTGTAAAACTGGAATTTCGTCTAATGAACTACAAGATCTGGACATTTTATATTTCAAAATGATACTATAGGAAATAGGGAAGGGGGGAGGGAAGGGGGGATAGGGTGTACAAGTAGGAGGTAGAAAATTTAAATTTGTCAGGAATGTAAAGGGATAACTTCAAATAACCACATATACATTTTAAATATTAGTTATTTATAAAGAGACTGGTGATATAGGAGGTCTCAAATTTCTAAAACTAAAAGACTAAACTACTTCTCAAAGTGTTAGACGATTTACTTTAGTCAGACGGGCATAAGGAGCAACTCCTGAATTCTTAAATTTCAAAATTAAGTAGTGAGGGAGGGATGGTCCCCTCAAAATGTTTCCTAAGCTATATAAATACAATTTTTGTAGTGATAGTAACATGAAATATCGCCATGTAATTTAATAGACCTTCCCGGATAGCCGAATGATGTCCAAACAAATGGAAATTCAAAATTGAACCCCTAGGAAATGGCAGCGCTTAAAATGTATACAACCAATATAGAACGCTCTTTTCGATGTGGTTAGGTTGAAATTTGGCAGGCACGTAAAATATCATATAAGATAACCAAATCATTCTTAACATTTTAAATTGGAACTGTGGGAACTAAGAAGAGTTAGGGGTTTGGAGGTGAAAGTAAATTGCCATTTTTCCAAAAAAAAAAATATTTTAATGAAAGAAAATTTAAATTCGCCAAGTTGGTAAAAGGACAACCCCACATAACCATAAAAGTGGGAAAGTTTGGAATTCGAAAATTTATTGCTGGAAAATGAAAGGGGCCCCTAAAATTTCCTAAACTAATAAAAAAAAAACTCGACATGGTAGAACACTAACTTAAAAGTAAATGAACACACAAACTAAAGACTAACTTAAAGTGAATACATTAGTATTGTAAATATATAGCTAAAATCTAAAGATAAATTGGCGCATATATGGAGCGACCTAACAAATAAAATAAATCAATATTCAGGGACATAGCTTGATGACCATGGTTCTCTTTGGAAAATCATAAGACTGTGCGAACCTTCGAAATTTCATATCTAAATTCGAATCTTGCTAAGATTTGGGTTCGAGTAGAGCTTTCAAATTGTATTATTAGAGAGATTCGTGGTGAACTCGAAATTTCGAATCTAAGTAAATTTCAGATTCGGATTCGATGGGTTTAATTCAGAATTCAAATCTTTTCATACTTAAGAATAAGTTCAACTTTCTATGGTCTTATACAGCAAACCATTATAAAAAAATAATAATTTTATTTCGTTTATAACCTTTCATAATATAGTCATGAGGCTTTGTTTAATTGTTTAACTTAAGATCAAGTTTAAAATATTTTCAAAGATTCCTAAGGATAAGTTATTTGATTTGGATTTAAAACATTTTCAAAATAAAGTTATTCGATTTGGATTCGATTCAAAATTTTATTTTTGGTATGATACTCGATTTGGATTCGATTCGAAAAAAATCTGAGCATGATATTCGATTCGGAATCAATTCGAGCTGATTTGTCAAGATTCGGATTCGACTCTAAATGGAAAATTATAGATTCACACAGGTTTAGAATCATGATGCTTCATATTTATTGTGTTTCTGTAAACTAGTCCATTATGAATGAGGAGGGTAATTTTTTGGAATATGTACCCGTATTTGCATTGAAGGAGAACTATAAGCATATTAGGAAAAAAAACACTCTCAGTACACCCGATTGGGATTCGAACACTTATATCCCAGTTATTTGCAGTCAAGTCTAATGAAAAAGTGAATCCTACATAATTGTGACCACAGAAGCTGGTCACGAAATATTCTAGTAATTCATTTACAAATGCATTTCCAAGACTGCGTAGAAGCACTGTAATTATATATTTTGGTCTAACACACTCAATTGTTTGAAAAGTTTTGCTCAATGAAGGGGGGTAAGACGGGGTAAGGGATTAGCTCTACCTGAACTATTGTACTCGGAAAGACTGCAAATCTTAGCTCTCAGTTTGTCTTTCTCGTGAGGAGCATTTTGAAAGTGAGTTGTTTCAAAGAATTCTCCCTCGTAAGCGCTGTTATCACTGGATGTTTTTAGTTTCACCTGAATCGAGAGGCGCAGCAAATCTCCCGTAAAGCTGTGTATCTGTTATTTCCTTGTCTGCGCCCAAGGCCCCCAAAGTTAACGGTCCACCCCTGGCTGGAAGCCATTGAACAAAGACGCTGGAACTGGGTAGGAACATAGGTATAGTAAGTACATGCACCCTCCCCCCCCCCCCCCCGTTTTATTACAGAGTGGTTAAGGAAGCAAGTATCTTTGATCTTTGAAAAAAAACTGTTTAACAATTTACTTATAATTTTCACGACTACTGAACTATGACATTGAACAAGATTGATTCGACTAATCCTTTCTTTCATTCGCATTTTGGAAATTTTATGGAACATACCACAATATCAAACTATATTAAAAGTATTTTTAGGTTAAATAAAATACAAAGTAAATCCACAAAAAAGAAATTTTAATTTAATTAGGTTTTGTGAACGAACAATTTGGCAAGCAATTTACAGCAATAAGTTTAGATAAATAACATTTGTTCTCCACATTATCGATAGATGGGCCACCTATAGTTAGACATTACATTTTCATTATCTAGGCATTGTTTAACCTGTTTTATAAGCGTGCGTAATTTGTTTATATCTATAGAGACTTGCGGGTTTGATTTTCTCTTTTTCATTCATTATTTCGTGATATGTATATTGTGTAACCCCTACTTTGAGTCAATGTTATTTGTTTATAATTTTCTAGATGCTGACGTGTTTGATTTTTTTCTGTTTTTTGGACATTAGTTTTTTTAAATATGGTGATGACCACATATATTGTGAACCAATATTCAAAAATTGATTTATATTTTAAGAAATTCAAAGTAAATTCCAGAAAGTAAGCAAATTAATTGCTCACCACAAAATGTTAGTATGTTATTAATGTTGTACTTAAAAATTTAAAAACATAAAACTCTTTTAAAAATTCATTCATAGATTTTTAAATACTTACAAAACGTTCCAGCAATTATTCCCATCATTTAATACATGTTTTAAAGCTAGGTCTATAAGTTTTTTCCTCAAACTGCTGTATTGTAGGCCTATAGTGAAATGTGTGTAAGGGGTTGTAACCCTATTACTATCTCTTTTTACCAGAAACCTCTACTCCAGCTATTGGAAAGACTTATTGAACTTAGGAAATAATTGTTTTTCTATCGTTATTGTGTTCTTGTTTGTCTAACAGTTTTGTTCAAAATCTAAATATGAAGACTGTTTCATATGATTGTTAAGAGATATGTTTATTTTTCATGAAGAAAACCTATTAATTAGTATTATTATTATTATTATTAGCACCGCGTCTTACTACCCGTTCGGGTTATACGCACTTACGCTAATGTGCTATGGTAGGGTGATTGTGAGATGAAATGGAGGACCTACAGTTTAACGTGGAATCCGAACCACGGTGGAGGCCTGGCATTCCTCACATTCACAAGTTGTGATTATTAATTAGTAGTAATGGACCTTAAATAATAACTTATTAATCACATCTTGTGAATGTGAGGAATGCCAGGCCTCCACCGTGGCTCGGATTCCACGTTAAACTGTAGGTCCTCCATTTCATCTCACAATCACCCTACCATAGCACATTAGCGTAAGTGCGTATAACCCGGACGGGTAGTAAGACGCGGTGCTAAATAATAATAATAATAATAACTTATTTTTGAAAAATTTGTTCCTTACTTTAACCAACTAGGGAATAAACCAATGTAGGTTCATTTTAAGTGATTTTTATTTATCTTCTTTTAGATACAGTCCCACATGTTTAACCTTTACCTTTTCAAACTGAACGTGGGATATTGTGTCTTTTGAAAAGCCCTATCAACCTTCAGATGTCCAATCTGTCCCTTTTCAAATTGAACATGAAGATATTGCCTTTGTTGAAAAGCTCAATCAACCTTCAAATGTCCAACCGGTACCTTTTCAAATTGAACATTAAGATATTGCGCCTGTCGTAAAGCTCCACCAACCTCCAGTTGTCTAAAAACTACTTTATCAATTTGAACATGAAGATATTGCATCTGTTGAAAAGCCCCACCAACCTCCTGTTGTCCAAACTGTACCTTTACAAATTAAACATGAAGGTATTGGGTCTGTTGAAAAGCTCTATCAACCTTCTGATGTTCAACCTGTACCTTTTCAAATTGAACATGTAGATTTTGCGTCTGTTAATAAGTACCATCAACCTTCAAATGTCCAGCCTGTATCTTTTCAAACTGAACATGAAGATAATTATTGACTCTGTTAAAAAGCCCCATTAACCTTCAAATTTTATACATTAAAATCAAGGCGGAAGCTATCACCATTTTTTAAAATTAACTGTATTATTTAAAGATCATTCTTGGCTTTGTTTTAATATACAGCATGAAAAAGTTTTTTGATTATTTTGTGTACAAGTTCTGCACATTAAACTTTTTAATTATGAATCAAATCATGACACTTTGCAGACTTCACAAGAATACAGCAATCGTAAGAAATCGGCTCATGATTTTAAAAAGCATAAAGCTTCCACTTGTCACAGAAGAATCTAAAATTAATTGAAATTCTCTCAAAAAAAGTACACTGGTAGTATCTCTGATTTCACAATAATTAATCCATGACTAGTCAAAAAACTGTGTTGCTTTAAAAGTAATAATTAATTCGGCTTTATTTTAGTACGTCAGGGATTAGCATTTAGGGCTCCAGACCATGATGAAGGAAATTTCAGTCAGCCCCTCCTCTTGAGGGAAAATAATGTAACAAACCCCCCACCCTTTTGGAATGATAGTCAAGGAGTCACAAGAGAATAATAGTTTTATTGAAAAACAATGAATTCAATATTTATACAATAACAATATTTATACATAGTGACTAGAGATCCGCCACCTTGTGGATTCCAGAAGGGATAACAAGAACTTTAATTTTGAATGAAAATAACAAAGTACTTCTCAAATGTCAAGATTCGAAGTAACCTAAATCTAAACTGTCCTGCCACCTGGTGAACACAATTTGTACCTTCAAAAGGTTTCAAAGCTAACACAATAAACTATTAAGTGAACTACGCCATCTTTTGGCAACAATATTTGTACATAATCTACTTTATAAAAGCCATGCCCTCTTGTAGCAATAATACGCACTATGGCAAAAGTAGCTAGGAGACATAATGGCAGAATTTAGGATATGTCTCATGACAACAAAATATATTTGAATGCATTAAAGTTACATAAAGCGATACTGAATATTTAAGTGCTCGACATTCTCATAACACCTTAATTTAATTTCAAGGTGTTTCATATTATAAAGCGACATAATAATTTAAGTGCCCTGCTTTTTCATAAAAACAAAGTGTAAACGTTAAAATTATAAAGCTATTAAGTACCATACTAATAATTGTAGTGCTCTGCCTTTCTCATAACAACAAAAATGTAAATTCTAACATTATACAGTTAAAAAGTACCGTCCTAATAGTGTAATTGCTTTGCCTTTCTAAAAACAAAATGTAAATTTTAAACTCTTAAAGTTAAATTTCACCCAAACAATACTTACTTGGTAAACGACGTTAACTACTTAACAGTAGATGTTGTAGCCACCGAATTTACATTAATGGATGTCGCCAATTACTTACTAAAAGAAACAGCTGCAAGTGATGATAATTATTTTTATTTATATGAGCCTGCTGTCACAGGAGAGAGTTAATCAATGATACCAGCATGGGCAGGGAAAGCTACAGCCATCAACTGTCAAGGACCGACAAAAGAAGGCATACCTGATGAATTTTATGACAACTCTTTTGATTTAGATAACCGCACCAATTGGAGAAAAGTCTTTACTGACAAATACTGAAAGAGTTGACAGCTATAAGGGACCAAAGACAGCTCCGATGTTATTCCTAAAGTATTTTATGACAATTCACTTGGATTAGACAAGCCTGCAACCATGAGATTCTTTTTTCAGAAGCACCATCAGAAAGAGGACAAAAAAAAAGGAATAAAAAATCTTCACCTGGCACATGGGAGAAAAATAAAATAAAACTCACAAGGATGAAAGGGAAGAGGTACGTAGGATATACTAGGTAAGAAGAGAATGGAAAATTCCTGGTGAAAAGGAGTACAAATGAAAAGGAAGAAAGAAAGATGGGACCTATGTGTAATTCAAAAGTATGCAATGCAAGTAAATTAAGAAATTGCAAGGTTGACACACAAAGAGACAGAGAGAATATGTTTCCAAAATTCTGGAACTTGTCTTGGGGGAAGAAACAAATGTTGGTGTCTGGTCTCGTACAATTAAGCTGTACAAAACCAAAAACTGTCAATAAGAAACACAAAAATAAGAAATCCCGCCGAAGTTCTACACTGACCTACCATCTAACGCAAAACAATGAACGCCTCAATGTCTCTAAAAGATTTTTCCTGAGTACTTTAGGTGTTAACGAATGGATGGTAAATAATTGGGTTAGGAAATATGCGGATGAGCTTCCCTCTGAAACGGTAGCTGCAGTTGAAGTAAAAACACAGAATGATCCTGGTAGTCTGTCAAATAAGGAAACAACAGAGGGAGGCCATCAAGAAATACACCCAGAGAGCTGGACGAAAGAATGATTCATCTCAATGATTACCTTGAAAAACTTCCTAAAATGCCTTCTTATTACTGCCGAAGAGAATCCATAAGTTGTACCTTGAAGCTCATTTTGAATCAAAAGCTAACGTGTACAGAGAATACATTTAAAAAATGAAGGAGGAAGGGGAGCCAACCTACTCTTCCTTTGTTATTGATTCTGTGTTTGGTGAAAAGAATTAGGCTATTTTCGCCCCCAGGAAAGATAGATGTGATGTATGCTATCAATATGAGGTCAAAAACGTGGATGAAGATACTTGGAAAAATCATGTTTTGATTAAGGATCGAATCAGAGCAGAAAAAGAGAGCGATAAAATGCAAGCTGAAGAGAAGAAAATCTATTGCCTAACAATGGATCTCCAGACAGTAAAATGTGCACCTTTTGTGAAAGCTAGTGCTTTTTACTATAAAACCAAGCTGTTTTGTCACAACTATACAATTTATAATCTTGAAACACATAATTGCTGCTGCTATTGGTTTAATTAAGCTAAGGCTGATCTCACCGCTCCGGTGTTTGCCACTTGTCTAATTGATTAGTTGTCCAGATAATGCTTGGAATCAAAGCGACCTATTGTTATTTACAATGATGGGTGTGGTTATCAAAATAGGAATGCGGTATTGTCAATGGCTTAATTAATTTTGCTATGACTCACGATGTTGTAATTACTCAGAAGTTTCTGCATAAAGGTCATACACAAATGGAGTGTGACAGCGTGCATGCAATGATTGAAAGAAAATTTAAAGAAAAAACCAGAGATGATCAGTAATTTTTTTTTTTTCAAATTTTTAATGTGGCATGTAACGTGAGTGTGGATGAAACACCGTCTTGATTGCTATAAGTAATGTCAGATTAGAGTATCATAATATCCTTTAAGTAATTTTTATTAATTTATTTCCTGAGACTTATTTTACATTTGGGTTATTTTAAATATAAAATAAAGGTGTTTCGTTTTTGTATAGGCTGTTTTAATTGCACCTTGCCTTATTTTATATGTTATTATTTTTAATCCTGACTTTGATTAATCTGAACAATTTCAAGCTCCATTAGTCCGGATGAATGAAATTCTAGTCTAATTTTGATCACTCAATTAATAAGTAAAGTGTCTTTATGTATAGTGATAAATTATACTTAAATATAATTAATTGATACATAAATATCTCTTACAAAATATTGCTTAGCTTTACTTTATGAATGCTTTAAAAAGCACGAATTAATTTAAATTGCAATAAGAAAATCGTCTATAGACTACATAAACTATCTTGTAAGATTACAGGGTGTGATTTAATGGGATATTTATAAATGTAAATTTTGATTTAATTAAACTTATAAATAATGTATAACTTAAATAGGTACCAAGACGAGGTGATAAAATGAATATAGTTATATTCTTATAAATATTAATCTAAGATTGACATCCTTCAGATATTGTATAGAGGTGTATATTTGATATTTTTGCAAAGTCCATATACTACCAAATGCTAGGACATCCACTGGATGTATTTAATTTTTGTGTTTTATGTGCATACGAGGTTGCCTTGAGGTACCGTGGTGAGGGGTGACTTTGCTCCACTTTTTTAATTTGAGATGTATTTTCTTTTCTATCTCCAACAATATTTTAGGGAGGAAAAATGCAATTGTGTATTTATCTTATATAAAGGTCCAGTAGTAATACTGTGCACTTTATTTTTTATTTATTTGTGCATATTGTGATGGAAGCTAAGTTTAATTCTGGAGCAATGTATCCTCATAGGGATAGGATACTTTGCTCCAGTTATTAAAATATACTTTTAAACCAAGGGAATTATGAATTAGTGCAAAGTAAACCCACAATGTGTTGTATTATGCACCAACAATTTTATTTTACACATTTGACAAGGTTTAACATTTGATATTTTGATGCAGGGAACAAAATAAAAAATTCTACAACAAAATTTTCTTAAATCTAAATCAATACACATTAAAAACTTATTTAAAATACATTAAAATGGCAACTAAATGTACTGTATGTACTAAAATACAAGACCAACATGTAATTATTGTTTCAAGCCCAAATTAAAACCACCAATGTTTACTGAGCTCTGGTATTTCGTAAAAGCCACGTTTTGACACCAATTTTGGCTCTGTTATGTGTCCAATTACATCCTCCCAATCATAACTATTTACATCAGGTTTTTCAGGCCACTTCCATGACTTCAAAGATCTCTGCATAGCACGTATTACCACTTCTTGGTCAGTAAAACTCACAATTTTTCCCGGGAAGTATTCTCCTTCGTAAGTAAACACAACATATTCTCCTACAACTCTTTTTACTTTCTGTAAGGACAGCAGATCTGCATAACTTTTCTCTCCTAAAGATAATGAATCCAACTGTTTTTCAGCTTCATTCTCCTGTTCAAACTCTTCAGCTTCTTGAATCAAATCAACGTCAAGGTCACTAGATTCACCAGTATCATCTCCGGCAATATCAGTAAGTTTAAGCTTGAGCTTCTTGATCTTATTTGGAGCTTTCATCTTGATGACAGTTGATGGCACATTTTTCGAAATACTGGTACTGGTAGTCGGTATTGATTGATCTTGTAGTACCTCAGGACCAACACTCTTCCCTGGGACAACGTCAACTTTCTTTCGCTTGATAAACTTTGGTTGAGTGAATTCAGTTCTCTTAGCCTCTAAAGATGCCAAGAATGATGCATCTATATCCTTAGTTGGATCGTTTAAATTTCCTGGTAATCTCTCCAACAAAGGTGCAACATCTACGGGAACTACCCCACATTTTTTGAATCCTGCCACTAAATTTTTTTTTTCATTTGGTTGAATAACTTCCAGGAGTTTCTTTAGTAATAATGGGAAATGTTGTTTCTCAAGAGAATAGCTTTTCATTCCCCAAGCAGTTTCTTTCCATTCTGCCAGTATCTTTCTCCAAGCCACCTTCATTGGCCTAAAGAAGGTAACATCTAGTGGCTGTGTGAGGTGTGTGCTGTTAGGTGGCAAGCACACAAAAGATATATTATGGTCCTGACAAAGTTGTAAGACTTTAACTGAAAAATGTGATGACAAATTGTCACAAATTACAACTTTTTTTCCACTCAATTTCTTAAGTTTAGGCAGCAAAAGGCTTTCAAACCAATCACCAAAGGAGTTAGATTCAAACCATCCACTTGGGCTAGTACTATACCTACAACCAGCGGGCCCATTTTCTGTCCAAGTGTCCCACAGATTTGCTGCCCGGTACACTACATAGGGTGGTAGAAATTCACCAACCGCACTACCAGAAAACATAAGGGAAATGCTGCTTTTGGATGTGTTGCGAATTTTTTCTGGATATTTCATCCCACGTTTAACTATTACTTTTTTTTGACCCGGGTTATCAGTCAAATTTGATTCATCGAAGTTCCAGATGTTCTCTGGAGGTACATCCTTGACACTCTCACCTAAATTTGTTATGTAATCACGTAAAGTTTGCTCATTAATTGCGGCACGAGCACGTTTTATGTTGGATGCAAAACGTGTTGATAGCTCTCGATGACGCTTTACAAAAGAGGAAGCCCATTCAGTGCCCGGGACATTGTTTTTAAACTTTTTTATCAGCCGTCCAGTTCTTGACAAATATGATTTAACAATCATTCTTAGATCCAGAAGGTCCAGGGCGAAGCCATACTCGCTGAACATCATGATGCATCGAACAAATGCATTTTCCTCTTCTTCAGAGAAAATGGGAGGCTGCCCAGGTTTTCTAGTTGAATTTCCTTTTAATTTATTTACAATAGTTCTTCGGGGAATGTTAAATTTCACCTCTGCTTGCCGCTGTGTCAACTCTCCTTCTCGAATAGACATTAGGCACTCCTGCAGTTTTTCTGAAGTATAATCGGCATATCTTCTGGAGCCTGGTTTTCTCTTATATACACGTGGCATGTTCTGAAACAAACCAATAACAATGTAGAAAACAAAATATACCCTTTAAATTAATCGGGGATACTTTGCTCCAAAAAAAGTGGAGCAAAGTATCCCCAAAAGTGGTGCAATATAACCTCACTTTCAAAAACCTCAACATAAATATTAGAACTGCTGACAAAAAATACAAATAAAGCATTATTTTAAAATAGCAGGTATCTAGGAAGAAACTAGACATACTCTTACCTCTTGATTATAAATCCAGTTAGCTGCAGATGCCAATTTTTTCAATTAAAATTTTATAGAAAAATCTTCAACTTTTCTGAAAGAGTGTAATACACAGTAGAAATGGCGGGAATGCTATGAAACCTCATGGGAATGTTGCCTACAGTATAGCCAAACAAACAAACAAAAAATCTCAGGGTTACAGTCCTGTATATTTGCACACTAAGTCACATAACAAAATCATAAAATGGAGCAAAGAATCCCCCATAGGGGCAAAGTCACCCCTTGGCACGGTAGTTATTTATATATATATATATATATAGCCTATATTATAAGCTATATATATATATATATAGAGCCTATATTATAAGCTATATATATATATATATAGCCTATATTATAAGCTATATATATATATATAGCCTATATTATAAGCTATACCATAGTGTAAAGATGTAAGGTGAGCTACTAAAATTAATTTTAGTCTAAACAAGGGGCTCCTAACGAGTAAGGCGCTTAAAAAAGAAAAATGTTGTTACTGAAGGGGAAAATAATGTATAATTATTGAGTGCATGATATGTATAGCTTTAATATAATTAGTCAAAAATATTTATTAATTCAAAATTGTTATTGAATATTAAAAAACAATTCTTTCAGCAAAATATATATTCTTATGGGAAGTTAAGTTTTGAAATAAAATATTTTACCTTAAATAAATATCTAATTTAAATATTAAACATTCTTCAATAAATTAACTTTATTTTTATCATGTGATTCTTTATTACAGCTTACAATATTTTAAGAGTATGGACAATAACGATATATGTGAATTAAAAATAATTTATCAATAATATTGAATTGATTTTGTAATATAACATTTTTATAAAAAATTTGGAACTACATGTTTTACCATTTATAGCTGTGGCCTAGTTAACATTATGAGGAAGGGGAGACTGAAATCTTAATTAAAATTGTCTCACCTATTATATATTCTATTAGCTCTAGGCGACGGTATAGTAATATTATGTTAATCACCGAATTTTGTTCACATGACATGTCATATTTATAATGAAACACTAGACAATAGTCTGAAGATTTTTCAGCTCTTCTGCGTAAATTCTAGAACTTAGAAAGAAGCTATATATATTTTAAATAATTTAAGATGGTTACAACCTGAACAGAAACTAAGAATCGGTGTTAAAAAATATAATTAAAACATTGAGCACACACGTTAAACAGAACAGGATTTTAGAGTAATATTAAAAGAAGTCTATACTAATTTTTAAAACGATCCAGAGTACCCAAACGGGAAAACAACAAAATGTTCTCATGTAAATATTATTTAAAAATATATCAGCTCTATTATTTAATTCACCTAAAATGAATTGTGTTCTATATACGTGAAATACATCTTACTGAAGGACCGTGTGGGCAAACTCTTTTTAATTAGGTGGTAGGCATTGATCTCTATAATATAACTGGATGGACATCTGTGGCTGAAATTTTCGAGCTGTCATCTGCATACCATTGTCTAAGAGAGAAGGAAACTTTCAGGTATCTCTTTTTCTCTCTCACCCATACAAGGCAATGTGGCATTTTGATATCGTTCATTAATTTGATTGAATATATGAGATAAATCAATGTGTGATTAATTAAATGAGGTAGTTATCTTGGTAAAAGCTTTAAAGAACATAACAAAGTTTGAAGCTGGTTAGTTTTTTCTTTAAATAAGTTAATGTAGCCTAATATATACGATGATTTTTGACGGATGCTCTCTTATAAGGCTTTATCTCGTACCAGAATTCTACCCTATAATTGTGTTTAGGTATGATAAAAGACCTTCCAAAAGGAAATTTCTACTTCCGATTTAAATGGCCGTTCATCCTACCAAAATATTATACATAGGATAGTATTCTAGTACGAAATAAAGCCTCACAGATTGAGATTATTATTGAAATCAGGATTTAGTAGACACCGTACTTCCTACAAGCCTATAACCTAAATTATCAATTTGAACGTAAGACTTATACACAAAGTTTGTCATTCAAACAAATGTAATCAGTTTTAGCAAAGTTTTCATTATAGTTATCAAACTTCAACATTTATGATTCTGAAAGTAATATACAAGATATGAGACAACTTTATTTTTAAAAAAGGCAATATAATAATAGGTACGTTCTACAAGCCTATAACCTAAGTAATAGTTTAAATGTATGCAACTACACAAAGTTTGTCATTCAAACAAATGTAATCAAGTTTTAAGATATCTTATTCATTATATTTATATAACTTTCAATTAATATGGTTTATGAAATCAATATACAAGCTAATAGTCAACCTTAAATATAAGTGTAGTCTTGGCAGAATGTAAACAACATGGATGATAGCTACATATTTAAATATGTTAAAGATTTTATTCGTATTATTACAGTATTACTGTTAAACTGAATTGTATATCCTTTAATGCAAATGTTTCTTCAGGAAAGTGTGGTATAATACTTCACTATTTTCAAACAATAAAACTTTTATTCATCAGAGACAGGTTTTCGCATAAGAACATTGAAAGAAACCGTTTAAATCCCCCCCACAGTGTAGCAGACGATGAACTTTAACGTCACTCTTTTGTCCTTGGCAATGTGTATGTGTATGTCAATCCAGTTAGATTATAGAGATCAATGGTTGTAGGCCAGGTATTGCAACGTTGACAAATATAAAAAAATCAAAACTGTTCACAAAATATTGGATGTAAAATTTAACAATCTATAATTTAGAAGTAAATATTATTTAGTCTAGTACTGCCTACAATATAACTGTTGACTTATATGCATACTATTACAAGAAACACATTATTTATTAATATGTTGGTGCCTCATCTAAAAACAAATACAATTGGAAAATGCTTTCGAGAATAGTTTACTCCCGAGTTTAATAGTGGTACCCCTGGTGTAGTGATAGAGGGATGGAAATTTCAATGGAATAATATTTAATAGGAAAAAGAAGTTACAAATTGAAGCAAGTCTCAATAGGGGAAGGGAAATAAATAATATTTCTCCTTGAAGGAAATATTTATGTCGGTTTTATCATTTTGGTGGTTGTTCTTAACTCTACATTAGTATATAAACCTTTGGTATTTATATTTCTTAACAACCCAATAGAAGGTTTGGGGGGGACAGAGTCTCATAGCTTACCCTGACGCTACGCCCCTGATTTATTTCTCACAAAAAATTATGAGTTATAAATCATTTTAGTAATTTTAACAATGTTTATATTTGGTAGAGGATATATATATTATATATATAATATTATTCTTGACCAAATTTTTATTAGAATTAATAAGCTTTAAGATAAATTGTTTGTAAAAATCTAAGCCAATTTAAACTCTATAATATTTGATTGAAAAATGAAAAACTTGGAATTAAATAAGTGTGAGTAATTATATCATAAAATTTGCTTAAGCCATAAACCTTTTATTTTTTCTTAGATTTGAAGATTAGTTACCTATTATTTTTGGTATTGTTTATCAAAATTCATCTGGGTAGAACTATTAAACCTTGAACTATTATTAAATTCTACAACTAATTCATTTAGTGTATTAAGTTTCGAAACACTCTACTTGTATGTGAAAATAAACTCTCTATTATAAATTAGTTTTAAAAAATATTCTCAGTAGCTTGGAAAATATCAACTAATAAATCCTCACTAATAATAGAATCATATTTATATATAAGTCTAAACGCTGGCTTTTGCTTTAGACTTGAAAATGAGTCAGACTCAGTATAAGGTGTACCGTATTTTAATAATAATTATACAGGCTCCAAATATCATTTCTAGTATATTTTAAGTTTAAAGATTTTTACTAAACAATAAATGATTTATATTTTTTTCAAGTCTTTAATTGTTATATACTATATAACTATCTGTAAATATAAATTTGACTTTTAAAATCTTAATTTTTTTAATGAATAGCCTATATATTATTATTTAATTACAATAAATAAACCTTAGCTAGTGAATATAATATAACTTTTAAAATGGTTCCGCACAAAACCATTTATAACAAAATTATCAACCTGTAATAATCTTTATTATATTAAAATTCATGGTAAAAAGGTGATTGGTATTTTCAATAATAAATACGGTTTATAATGCTCTTACTTTCATAGGATTTTTATTATATTAATAGAAATGAAGCATTTTAATATATGTAGCCAAATAATAAATTAACTACACAATAAATTCATTTTATCCGATATTATAGTTATATTTAATCTCAAACTTTATACATATATCTCTGATGATCATTCATTTATAAATTTTACAAAAAACTTCTACTGGTAATATTCCAAATTATAATATCTTAAGTTAGTCTTTTTTTCCCAAAAACATTACTATGGATTTTCTCTATTGAAAATATCTGAATTAAAACATTTTGATTTAAAAAAAACGCATCTCCAAAATCTCCTCTAATGTCCTTTAATTTTTATTGGCCTACAAGACTATAAGGCTAATGAATAAATATTTTTGTGGTGTCAGTAATAGTTTAAAATAGTAGTGTCAATTATTGAGTCATTACTAATGAATGATCATCATTGATATAAATTGTATTTCCATGGTAGAATCATTGTATATTTTTGATAATAAGGTTCACATGATGCTTGCAAACTTCCGCCCACCTCGACACATTGTGAGTTGGCTATAAATCGAGGAAGTACATTAATTTTACTTTTGGAGTTTACATAATGCAAGGTTTGTAAATCATGTAATTCTTGAGAAAACACTTGATGTTGAGCAAGTCTTACGGTGATGTATAATGCTTGGAACATCTCCTTGCTTGAAATATCTCCCGTATATCTCATTCCTTTGAATATCTGGTATTAATGAAGAATTTCAATCAAAATGCGATAACACGATGCATGTGTGCATGAAATTAAAGGAATCTTTCAATAATTAAATCAACTGTTGGTCTTATTTGTAAATTAACGACAGTCTGCCTGCTCTGGTAGTTCACCAATAATGGTTCAGTTGCATTCTCTTGTAGAGGCCACGAGTTTGGTGGGCCATGCCAGCAGAAATTTATTTGTTTCAGAATACTTGCATTTACCCCCTGGACCAAACATCAGCTGGGTCCCGCAACATTATTCCAAACTAGGACACTTGAATATTCTTGGAACTCCGCACCTCTATTGGCAACAAATTATTTCCCCTACTTGATGGTGAAGCAATCCATGCCAGCACTACTATCTAGTCGGTCCACATGCAAATGTGGTGGGTGTATAGACTCAGAATGGATTTTGTTCTCCCCATCAGCTGAACTAATAACACTGCTGCACACAGCTCTATACGATGGACAGACTATATATTTTATCGTTGCAGTTTAGATCTTGAACAGATGAAGCCAACTGAAATATCAATCAAAAGATACACATACTACAACTATACATATGCCCCATATACCGATTTGGATGCATTTGCCAATCCATGTAGTTCAAGTGTTACAATTGTGCCATATACAATCACTGGTATTTCTATAGAACTTGCATTCAAATTTGAAAGCTGATAGTAAACGAGCCACCATCCATGAAAAAGCAGTGGGGGAAGAAACTAATCTCATTGAAGTATGATTTGTCAAATATTCTGTAAAAAGATTTTAAATGTTAGCACGATTGGACCGATTAAACCTATAGGGCCAAAGATGGCGATATTGATTCTTAACACCTTTCGTTTTTTAAAGTGTGATTGGTGGTGGATTTGGAAAGCAAAAAGGAATGGGTCTGTATTAGGTTTCAATAATAATCCCAGGACATAAACCAGACCACCATTGTCCGTTGTAATTGTTACAATATTTTCACGTGGTTCTGCTGGAAAGGCCACTATCACTTCTGGGAAGTTTGATGTCCACTTGCGTAACTGAAAACCTCCCTTCTTCGTAAACTTCATTAATTCCTTGGCAGCAAACAGGTCGTCAACTGTTTCATCAAGAGCCAAATGTTGAGGCATCACAAAGCCAAGAATGGTGCTAATGCTGTACCGTAGGTTTTTATACTAAGACGATATATTTGAAGTTCGTCTTCTGGGGCTTCTTTCCAAATTATTCTTTGTAGATTTGTGTCCCCTGCGTGTACCTTGATTTGACAATATATTCTTTCAATATAAACTCTAAATATCACAGATTGAGTATGATATCTTGTGATGTTAAAAAAAGATCCGGTTGTATTGTAGGCCCAACCATCAAAATGTAATTTAGTGAAATATAATTGCTGGACTTGAGTGATGTATCAAAGACTACACCTGTCCTTGTAATTGAGCTAGTTTCTTTGACTACTGTATGGTGTGACAAATAATAATTGGGTTCATTAACATGCTCCCGTGATGTTTCAAGCCCCACTACCGTGTATCCAAGTTCCCTGTACTTCTTTATACTTGTTATATACTCTTGTTGCAATATAGGCTTGGCAACTACCCTTTTTTCTAGATTATCAAAAAGTTTTTTGCACATTCAAAGGAGTTTGTTAGCTGCTTGAAGAAGAGGTAGTCTAACAATGAATCATCGTATGTGGTTTCGCCTGTATTTTCTTGGAAGTGTGTTTAACAATTATTTTCTTCTCCTGATAGTAATACACTATTAAGCTCCTCAATTCTCCAGATTTTTTGTAGCTGTGTTTCCAAACCACTGTCACGGTAAACAAACATCGACACACCACTTGCTAACTGTTTGTTAACACTGTGAACTTAATACTGCCGAAAAGTATCAATCCAAATACCGTTTCTTGGATGACTGGGAGGCCTGGTGCCTTAATCTTTCCCCCGGACAAGAAGTCAAGAAACAATCCTGCCACAAACAGGAGATCAATTGCCCTAGAACAATGAAGCTTGGGTCTGCCAGTTATATATGCACTGGGATGGTCCATGGAGTAATGTTGATATGAGTGAATGGTAGGCAACTAGCAAATTTTGAATAATTGAAGATGTAATTTGAGTACTAAAATCATTAACACTGAAACCTAACATAATGTTAACACAGTGTGATGCTTCTAAAAATTCACTGCTAATACCACTAATAGGAACATGATTTGAAAAGCGCTTTAGGCTCAACCATTGTGCACATGCCTCTGAGACATAGTGTGACTGAGAGTCTAAATCTAGCAATGTTCTTAAAGAATACCATCGACCATTAAGGTCACGTACATTGTTAATGACAGTAGGCAAGAGTACCTGACCAGATGTGGATTCCTTATAGGCGTAGCAACTTTAAACTTATTACTTCTTACTACTAGGCCAGGATGAAGTATTGTTCAAACTTAAATCACCCGACATGCTGCTTGATATAGAATCATCCTGAGTGTCTGATTAATTTGTTGGGTCACTGCGGAGGAGTGTTTTGTGCTTCTGATTTCAGTGCTTACAAACACTACTGTCACACTGATAATATATATTACCAAGACGTAAGCAGTTGTAGAAAGTCTGTGTCTACGTGCCAAAATTTGAAGTTTGTTCACAATCTCACTCTTAAATAATTTGCATTAATATAAATCATGAGTTTTATCACAAAGCATATATGCCCTTGTGGCTGTCAGGTATGCATGAGTGAATTCTCTGACTTTACTTTAGTCATAAGCTATTTAGTGTCTACATGGTGGTGTACATTTACTCTCATTTAGCTTCATTGATTCTAAGGCCTGACAACGTTTGTCTAAGTATGTGAATAATTCATCAGATGTGGGAAGATGCTTAGAAGGTGTGTGTAGCTTCCATTCCCTTCCAGACATAGAATCCAGTCTGTCAACAACTAAATGCCTATTTAAGTATTTCCTGAAATCCCTATCAACTATCTCTTGTCCCTCCCAAGCTTTCAGATGACTCTTCAAATTATCAATAATGTTTCGTAACTAGCTTGTTTATTATCTGCAAACTGAACTTGGTTATAATAAGTCCTGATTACTATCAGTCTTTTGTTGAAATACTGCGAAATGAGTGCTGCCTGGACAGCACCGTAGCTTTTCTGCAGAAATCGTAAGCTTTTTAACTACCAGTAATAGGGTGGAATGAAAATGTAACTTTTGATAATAAAATTGGAATAGCTGGGGAAATTTGTAAGGTAGCTGTATGAAGAAGAAACTTAAATTATATTTTTTGTTTAGATGATGTTTGGAGGTGCCCCAAAAGATTTGATTTTTTTTTTGTGTGTGAATTTTTTTTTATGTGAGGAAAGCAATGTATCCACTGTATATTAAAGCAATTGTCGTCATATCACGATAAAACATCTCTTCAAAACCTTCGTAAAGTGGTTCCCTCACCAGTTTTAATGTTTAGATTTCTAAAAAGGTCAATAGTAAGACATTTTATGCCAAAAATAAACATTTTTGTGTGATTGTGATAAAAATAACACTGTGACATACTCTTTCATATTATATACATTGCATTATTAAATTTTGGACGTCTTTAATAAATAAGTACTGACCAAATGATAGTTGATGTTTATTTCCTACTTTTTACGTATTTAACTTTAACTTATAGATTTTACAAGGACTGAATTAACACTGAAAGTTGTGAGCATTTGTATAGTCACAACAGACACAACAGGCTCAACATACACTCTAAGAACATTATCCAATTTTGTTGTTCTGGTATATGGACCTAAGTGGTTTAACATCAAGACGGAACTTTTGTGCACAAATTGATCTAAACTTCTATTAGCAACGATTGAACTAAGTCGTTACTTTGGTGATAATTTGAAAAAAGAGCCAATCTTGTCATACAACGGAGTGAATATTTTGCTCATGCTGAAATTATATTATTATACATGCTAGCTTATGAAATAACAGTGATTCGGGAACTAGGCTACCACCGTATTCTGAAAGCATGAAGTTAGCAGAAGAATGGCAAAATTTAGAGACTACTGAGCCACCACTGAGGTAAAATTTGTCTGCGGATAAAATGCAGAAAATAATTGAAAGGGGTTGTGAACCAGGAGAACAAATTTGACGCTTCCCTGGTGACAGAATCTTCTGAAAATGTTCGCGGAGAGAAAGCATGGGATGGTTTCATCAGAGAGAGACTTTTATCTCGCAAGGAAATGCCTTAATTTGATACATTAACTATTCAATAAAAAATATTGACTGAATTTAATATTAAGAAAATCAACAAACTACTTAATAATGAGCTAAGAAATGTTTAATTCAATCCTTCAGAAGCATCTCAAAACTTAAATCAAGTAATTTACATTTTTTTAAGTCATGCAATATAATATAATAGGCAGCTTTTGGCAACCATCCCATTTTTAAAATATAAAAAAAAAAATGCAGATTTTTCACTCCACCTTAATATGTAATTCTTCTCCCTTAGGAGATGAATTTGGATAATAAAACTTCCGTGTATCTTTAAGGTAATTGATTCTATATATCATGACAAAAAATCAAAAAGTATCATGATACTTCACCCAAGCTGTGTAGTCGCCATCAAAACTAGGTAGGTGTGTAGGCCTTAGCTTTATAGATGGCTTGGATTTGGAAGTTTACGAGGACATAGTAGCTTCAGATTTCACTGACCGTGCACTTTCCATTGTCTGAAACCACGTTTAAATTACTGCTATTACATCCAAGTTTATAGTTTCAAATCTCTCATGATATTCTAATTGGGAATCATTCGCATCGTCATTTAACTCTAACTCTTATTGTATGCATTTAAATTAATTGAAAATCTTTTCTTCAGCCTGACATCTGCCACTTAATTGATCTAAAGTTACTGAGCTGACACACATATGCGTGCAAGCCTACCTCTCAAAACACAACGTTTCTTTGACAGCAATTTGATTTCAGTTGATTCCATGATGAATGGAAGGGGACAAAGTTTTGTAGGAAACTAGAAGAGTAGCCAAACTAATAATACCTGTGGTCCCTGTGGCTGTAAATTGTAGATATGTAAGTCAAAAAAATTGACTAAAAGATGAATATTGTCTCGTACTTTCATTCGTTTATATATAATCCACGTTATCATACGCACAATACCAAAAATACTAAAGTTACTTCTCTCCCCCACAGTATTGCTCGACTTGTCACAAAGCATTTCGTATTTTATTCCAGCTGGTAGGAACAAACTTTTCTCCCATTTGCGCTTTCGACCCTTTTTGTACTTTTGGCCCTTTTTACCCTTTTTATCACTTCTACCCATTTTAAACTATTTACTCTTGTTTCCATTGAATTTGCTTTTTGTCCTTTATAAACCATTTTCCTTTTTTATAATTTTTGCCTCCTTGAACTTCTTTCACTTTCCACCCCTTTCCACTTTTGGTTTATTTGTCTCTTTTTGCACCATTTAACCTTTTTCAATTTTTGCTCTTTTGGCACTTTTGCACCTTTTACCTTTTTTAGCAAATTTGCCCTTCTTACCCCTTTTATTCCATTCACCCTTTTTACCATTTTAAAAATTTTTTCTCATTTGCCTTTTTCCCTTTTCTCTCTTTTTTTTATTAGATTAGAAAAAAAGGAGTACTAAGTTCCCTTTCTACCCTTTTTTTCCCCTGATTCAATTTTTATCTTGTTTACTTACCCTTTTTCCCCTTTTTTACTCTTCATACGCCTGTTCAAACCTTATTAACCCTTTTATATTTTATATCCCTAAATATTGCTCCTGGGCAAAGCCGATTACTTGATGATAATATAAGTATTAATAGTAAATAATATGTATAAAGTAGCCCTTGAGTGTACCAAGCTAATTTTGGTAAGATAATATAAACCTATTATTATTAAGAAAACATAAATTTTTTAAAATATCGAATTAACATTTATTATTGTTGAATTCTATTCTTATTTAACCTAATGTCATTTATTTTGCTATAAATTAAATCGTTTTATCTTATCACTATATTACTTAAAATTATAGTCGTTCAAACTTTTCTCCAATATTTTAATTTTGTGTGTACTAATATGCGGTGAAGCGATACCAGTTCTTTTTGGCTTCAGTGTCTGATCACTGGAATTAAAGAGTAACCAGACCAGTAGAAGAAGTGCGGGTAGTATGGAATACCATTTAATTTTTCAATAATATCAAGGCGTATTTTCACATTTTGTCACTGAGTTCCATATTAAACTTATAATTATTATTTTTTTTTTTTGCTATTTTAAGTGATTATATTAAAATTAATAACTTTGAATGTCCTGTAGGAGCACTTGAAAGAAATGTGGAACATTAGGGTAATATGGAATAGGGAGTGCAATATGGAATACTACACATTTTATATAAAAAATTATTTATATTTACTAAAACTAACCAAAGTTTCATAAGAAGGTGTAAAAAATCATGCGAATATTATGTGTAAAACAATAAAATAGTAATAAAATACGAATCATTGAAATAATACATTATACTAAAATATAACTAATTAATAAATCAGTATTAATAATGAATTATTAAAATATAATAGACTAAAATATTGTATCAGGTTACATTGTTATCTTAATATGTTTCTTAGGTGTTAGGAATAATGTTTAAGCTTAAGTTGACAAAATAAATCACTTGCCAAAAACTTGAAAAGTATGCGGCCATTTTTGAATAGTAGTATTCCCTAATGCCCGACTCACCTCAAAGATAAGCATGAGTTAGCCTTAACCTAGTGATTATTAGAATTAATAAGAACAGTAGAGTAAAGAAATACAGCATGATAAACACTAGCCTGCAAAAGTTTTTGTGACAGCCAAAACATAAAATCGTCTCTCACAAAACAATCAGTTGATCTGTCGAAGAGAGGGCGTCACTAGCTGTTCGAAATTGTTTTCTGTAATAGTTGAAATATTTAACGATATATTGTGACACTTAACATATGAGAAACAATGGTATTCCGTATTGCCGACTATTCCATAATACCCGAATCTCCTCTACACTATATTAGAATATGGTCTGACACTCCCGTGAAAATGAAATAGTGTGAAGAGATAATTTGACATTGAAAACTTATATTAAAGTACAGCGTGGTTATTATTATTATTATTATTATTATTATTATTATTATTATTATTATTATTATTATTATTATTATTATTATTATTATTATTATTATTATTATTATTATTATGTATGAAGTATGATGGATGATAAGTGACTATTAAAATATTTTAAACTAATGCTTAAAGTGAAAAGGGTATAAATAATACAAAATCAATAGGCGTTTAGAGGTTATATCCATTTGCTTTAGCGTAAATAAGGTACTGATAGTCTTTGTCACTGAGGTGCTTTGACACGATGCAAGTGTACTGAAAACTGGAACCAGTTAGCTCGTACTGTTGCACGCGCATAATTCGCATTGTACTCGCACTGTGGAAACACCAAGTGCTACACGTGCTAGTTGAATCTCATCTTTCGAGTAAGTGTGTTTGTATTCACACTTTTATGTGCGCGAAAGTTTGCAAGTGCTAACTAAATATGGCGGCAACTAAAAAGTTGTCTGAGAATGAAACAAAGTTTGTCAAATCATCTGAAAAATCTGAGTGTTTTTGGTACTCTCGCTTCCTAATGGTACGGTGCCCCACAAATAAATTCTCGCTCCTTAACCCAAAAATGAAACCATTTGTTTATAATACTGAAAATGGGAGATATAGTGGCTTCCATATCTCATTGTAGGAAAATACTATTCTACAAATATGAAAATAGAAAAGGAAAGAGAATCCCAAAACAATTATGGTAGTATTTAAATCAAAATTAAATAAATGAAACAAAACAATTCCCACCATATTTATAGCAAAAAACTGACTGTATAAATAATCGCATTCTATAGACATCGGAAACTTTTGCCTAAGAACGGTCATAATATAAGTGAAGTGAGCTTAATATGAAATAAAACACACTGTTACACTCTTACAGAAATATTATTAGTTCAGTATACTTTCATATCCCCATTTACCTGATATTAATTTACAAAATGTGTTTGCTTATAGTTTGAAAACAATATTTCTCAAATAAAAGTTTTTTTCATTTCTAATACTAGGGTACTACAAATTTTCAATGATAAGTTATTTCGTATCTTAAAATGTTTCGGAGATCTATTCAAAATAGTAAATAAATGCTTATATAAAGTATTCTACAAGTCATTTTCCCGGAAAAAATTAGATAAGCCTTTAGTAGGATTGTTGTGTTTTAACGTTGAACAGTTAGATACGAATTTTAATCATAATCGTTAGATCCAATTTCACTATACTTTGAAGCGGTGGTAGTTATAACCATTTTAAACCACTCTGATTCGAACATTTATGCTTTGATTTGACGTTAGCTACTTTTTAATTTTTAAATGAAAGCTTTTAAGAAACCTCTAAGCTTCTTTTGTCTTTGTTTATAAAAACTAATTTTGAGTGAATCTAATTTTTAGCTAAAACTGCTCTTCTAAATCCCTGAAATTTATATTTTTAAAACATTTTACAAAATGTATCAATGCACTTTAATTAACAATATAGATCTTTAAGATTAATTTAAATTTTTTTTTGCTTATTTTAGAATTAAAAATATATTTCCCTCTACTGCAGGTAAATACCCACACTATTTTGGCTCAAGATAAACCTTTTCTAGTATTCTATAGGAAAATACAATTTTCCGGTTGAAAAATCTTGTTAGAACTCTACTTTTCCAAAAAGCTTGATTAATTTGAATGAATACTTCTAAATCAGACTATTTGTGAGATACTATTATGTAATGATATCTTGTGTATGTTAAATAAGTGATAAAATAGCAACGTCTTAAGTAATTGCTAGTTTTAAATACATTTCTGGCTAGATAGTCTACCTTAATAGATTTTTAAACCGATTGAAGTATTTCATATTTTATATAGAAAAGTAGCCTAGTATTAAATAATTTACATTTTCTTTTCAACGTTATTTTACTGATTAGCATATGTGTTTAAAATAAAAGGCAGGGCCTATTTTAGTACGTTTTTACCTCAAATAACGTATATGGTAGTGAAAGCGACTATATTATTATACTTAAGGGATTCAGGATACACGAAGATAGTGAATTTAAAGTAGCATCAGCATTCACCACGAAATAAGATATAAATTATACTTACAATACATTAGATAAATGTGTGTACTTTTAAATAGCCTAATGTGGGATTGTTAATTTGAAAACATGTTGGTATCTCATCAAAAATATTATGCTATTTAAAAAACCAACTTCATATTATTATTTTTACTTTCTCTCTATCTTACAGGTAGAGAAAGTATTGTGATCGTCAAAAAAATCGAACTCGAGATTTTGATGAATTTTGACGTTTCATGACTTCCTGAATCCGAAAAAGTGGTTTTTGAATTTCCGTCTGTCTGTCTGTCTGTCTGTCTGTCTGTCTGTCTGTCTGTCTGTCTGTCTGTCTGTCTGTCTGTCTGTCTGTACCTCCAACTAGAGCCTAAACTATTTTACCGATTGAGCTGAAACTTGATATCTAGGGTTTTCATAGGGTTGCCCCGAGGGGTTTTTGGAATTGGATATCTACCCCTAAAATTAAGGGTAGTTTACTGAAGGGCAAAAAGAGAAAAAGTCGATTTTCTCAAAATCGGCTCTAACGATTTTGATTAAATTTCATTTATGAACCTAAATAAATATTCCAAACAAAATGGCTACTCTCAATATTTCGGCAAAATCGTTTTAAGGGCTCCGGTCTGATGCGTAAATTAACATTTTTTATAATAGCTCCGAAACTATTTGAGATATGAAATTACTTAGCATTACAAATATGTATATATATTTATAATACAAATATTTTATTCGAAACATATTTTTATAAAATCAATAACTTTCAATATATACGCAATTATATATATATTTTTAACTTTTTGGGCATTAAAGCTTAAGTATTGCGACCGTAAGAAAAACTAACCTTAAATGTTGATGGATGTCGACGTCTCATGACCCCCCGAACCCTTAAAAATAGTCTTTGCAATGCCGTCTGTCTGTGTGTCTATTAAAACTTAAAATTAAGGGTAGTTTACTGAAGGGCAAAAAGAGACAAAGTCGATTTTCTCAAAATCGGCTCTAACGATTTTGATTAAATTTCATTTATGAACATTAATAAATATTCCAAACAAAATGGCTACTCTCAATATTTCGGCAAAATCGTTTTAAGGGCTCCGGTCTGATGCGTAAATTAACATTTTTTATAATAGCTCCGAAACTATTTGAGATATGAAATTACTTAGCATTACAAATATGTATATATATATATAATACAAATATTTTATTCGAAACATATTTTTATAAAATCAATAACTTTCAATATATACGCCATTATATATATATTTTTAACTTTTTGGGCATTAAAGCTCAAGTATTGCGACCGTAAGAAAAACTAACCTGAAATGTTGATGGATGTCGACGTCTCATGACCCCCCGAACCCTTAAAAATAGTCTTTGCAATGCCGTCTGTCTGTGTGTCTATTAAAACTTAAAATTAAGGGTAGTTTACTGAATGGCAAAAAGAGAAAAAGTCGATTTTCTCAAAATCGGCTCCAACGATTTTGATTAAATTTCATTTATAAACATTAATAAATATTCCAAACAAAATGGCTACCCTCAATATTTCGGCAAAATCGTTTTAAGGGCTCCGGTCTGATGCGTAAATTAACATTTTTTTAAATAGCTCCGAAACTATTTGAGATATGAAATTACTTAGCATTACAAATATGTATATATATTTATAATACAGATATTTTATCCGAAACATATTTTTATAAAATCAATAACTTTCAATATATACGCAATTATATGAATTTTTTTAACTTTTTGGACATTAAAGTTTAAGTATTGCGACCGTAAAAAAAAAAAAACTAACCTGAAATGTTGATGGATGTCGACGTCTCATGACCCCCCGAACCCTAAAAAATAGTCTTTGCAATGCCGTCTCTCTGTGTGTCTATAAAAACTTAAAATTAAGGGTAGTTTACTGAAGGACGAAAAGAGAAAAATTTGGTTTTCTCAAAATTTGCTTAAACGATTTTGATTAAAATTCGTATCTAGGCGTTGATTAAGATTATAAATAAACTGGCTATTTTCATTTTCCTATGAAAATGATTTTTAGGGTACATTACAGAAGCGTTAATTTCCGTATCTCCACAACTATTGGAGAAACTAAACAACTTATCATTGCAAAATTGTAGGACTATTAGAAATAAAAAACTTTTATTTGACATTAATTTTTATAAAAACAGCAGTTTCTGAGATATTTGCAAATATATTAATACAATTTTGTGAGCTTTAGTTGTAAACATATACTACTTAAGTCTTAACGCAATAATGCTCCAATGCCATAGAGTAATTAAATATAAGTATCTAAAAAAGTATGTTATTTTTCCTTAAATCTCTTAGGAGAAATGTTTGCATAGCAATGATCTATCTCCATTTTAGACTCAATAGTCAATATTTACATTTTTTATTGGTCAAAATGTATAAATGAATAATTAAATATCAATGCGATGACTTGAAGATCTGCAAACACCTTTTAAAATGTTAAAATTTTAACCAGAAATCGAAATTTTAATACGAAGTGTTGACCCTTGTGGAAGACATTAAACTGTTTGAAATTTTCTTAGGTGGACAAAGATGCGCCTCTTTTCTCATTGATTCTATATCATTGTATATTATTTTATGCGTGTTCTTATGTGGAGTGGTGATGATACAATGTACTACATTATTCCGTTCAGAAATCTTACGAGTTTATAGAAAGAGAGAGAAAGTCTGTGCGGTGCGCCGTACCATTTATTTTGCCTAAGTACTTTAGGTATCTAGTAACAGAGCTCTTATAGTTCATGCAATATAATAAAAGTGTAAACAATTTTTGTTTTAAGAAATAAAAAGTTTCTTGGCGCTACTCTGGACATGTAAACTCAAATATTATGCTTTTAAACCAGATATAACAATGAAATATTAGTATTGTGTATTCTACTAGTTATATTGCTACAATTTAAGGTTGTTCAACAATCCATTATACAAAATAAATTTAAAACACAGCTTAATAGCGTGAACATTATATCCAGTTCCTATAAGACAAAATGGAATAATATTAAATCTCATATACTTAAATGGAGATTACATTTACCAAGGTTTAGTGCCTTAACCCTACTTTTTAAAAACTCATGTATTTTTGTTTTGATAGGTCTTTATCTCTTGACCTTCTATAACTGTAACTTTACTTAAGAACAAGATAATTTTAATATGACTATCTAGAAGCCTTGATATAGCCTACGACTCATTTACATTTTTAGATAAGTTTCTTCATCATTATTTACTGTTATGTTCTCTATAGTTTTTATACATATAAGATAAATAAAACTTGTTTACCAAAACCATTTGCTAAACTAATTTTATGCAGTGCTATCTTAAGTTTAATTTACCATAGTACCACACCTTATTTATTTCAATCTATTAGCCTTTATGAGTTAAGTAAAATAATAATATTGTGTTGCAATCAAGAAGACAGGGGGAAAGCAATGAGCCTTAATTTGAAAATATTGCTGAATATTGATTAGTTAATAAGGTGCCTCATTTGTAAACATAGTACCTTTCAACACTTTGTAAGAATCTTTGTTTGGCGTTTCTGCTGCACTCTGTTAGACATAAACTGGACTAATTTTATAATAAAAGTTTGTAGTTTCTGATCTCTTCTAGTAGTCGTTTAATGAAATATCTTCAGCCATTAATCTATTTGATTCCTTTCGGTACTTTTCGGAATTTTAGTGGGTGTAGGCCTATATTTTTCCTGATTTTGTGAATTAAGTTTATTCTGTGCTTTGTCAGATTTGATGTAAATTCCTTTAACTCCTTATGTGGAGCATAGGGCTTCCACAAATATTTGGAATTTTTATACATAAGCATGCAAACTAAGGTTTAATATCCACCATTTATAGAGATAATTTCAGGTGGATAGAATTTAGGAGTCTTACTATGGGTTGTTTGCTTGAGAAATGTCGAAATTGGGACTATATCTAGTGGATACAATTGAGGATTTTCATTAGAGTGGTTTGTTTGAGGAATGTAGAAATGTATACAAATATGAGTGGATATAATTCAAGTGTTGTTACAATTCAGGTTTTTAGTCACAATTTAGATTTTATTAGTTACATTTCAGGGTTTTCATTAATCTGAGTTGTTTAAGATATAACGGAATATAGGCTATTCGGAGACAATACAATTAAGGATTCTATGGATATCGTTCAAGTGGATACAATTAAGGATTTTAATTTGTCTTGTTAGTTTAAGAAGACCTACTCTCTCGTATTTAAGATGAAATCTGTGAGATTTGTATGTTTTAATTATTGGTTTACAAGTTGGTCGTAATTATTTATGTAGGTAAGATGTTGAGGAGGATTATGTGAAATTTTCCACTTCTGTAGTAGACTGGTGTAGTGATTGTTCTAGAAATATTTTGAAATTATCCTACTATCCAGAAAGCCGTTATATATGTGACAGCAAGGGTTATTTTAATTACTATCTAAGGCTTTTACAATATAAGTACGTTTGTTTCTGTGTGGTAGAATCTCTTTTTGTTTGAATCTATTAACGTTGCTCAAGCCTCCTACACCAGTTCCTTCTTCATATCGGATCCAGTTTGTTAGTTAATAGAATCCTCTTCTATTTAAAGAAGCCTTGGCCTTTGCTATTTTTTACTTTATATTCCTTGTACACTGCGCATCTGTCTCAATAAAACTTCCAAAATATTTTAAACGTTCCTCATTTTCTAGCTGTTGATTTCCCACCTCATTGATCAGTGGTTCTTCTCACTTGGATATCTCAATTTACCTCAACTTCTCTATATTTTTTTTTCCATGTCCTCTTCCTGTTTCCACTAGTTTTTTCACAATCATGTGAATCTGCTCTTCTTTCTTCACTACTACTACTAAGTTATCTGCATATTTCACTGTACTTATAATACGTTCTCCTATTGTGAAAACTCCATATTCTTACAAAGATTCCTCTTTAGAGGTTTAAAAGAACAATTAGTGATCACAAACACCCCTGGCTTACTCCTCTCCTCATCTACCCATTATTTGTGTCCCCTATTTAAGCCAGATTTACTTTAACTCCTTGCTTCATAGACAAGTTTCCTATTAAACTTCTGTATTTCCAGTCGATTCCCATATCCTGAACATCCTCAATAGACAATAGGTTATATCAATCCACTTTTTTTTTTTTTTTTTACAGTCTACGAAACACGCACATACTTACTATCTTTCAGCGTCTAAGAAGCTTTCTGATACTATACTTGGCACTCCAATGGCATCTAGGGTACCGTATCCTATTCTCTAATAAAATAGATATTCTCTTAATTCTTTCTCCAACTATATTTCTAGTACCTTAGTGAGTTTTCTAGAAACCATGGTGTGCTACCATACAAAGGGTTCTTTTATTACTGCCTTTCTTGGTTTTGGTTTTCTTATGTAGAACGATAATAATTGTAGCTTCTAGAAACTCTTTAACTCCCGTGTTGATGATCGTTTTTAAGACTCTAATAAGACTATAATTCTGATTTTGTCTGAATCTTTCAGAAAATATGCTGTCATTTCATCATCAAATGTACCTTTTCTAACTGTCTTATCATTTATATTTTTATTTTATTTTTCCTTAAACTACTGTCGCCAATTTTATTATTTTTCCCAGTCAGTATCTATCTAGTATATTATAAATTTAGAGGATTTTGAAAATCTTGAAGTTGTAGTTTGAAAATGGTGTTATTTAGTTATGCGCCTTAGTTAAACAGTCTATCTACTGAAATAGGCATAGATGTATAAAATTTATTTTACCATTAGCTGTGTACAAAGAATTTGAGAACAATTTGATAAATAAATAAATTATATTTTTAAATGATGTTTCAATATTGACTGGTGTAAGTATTTTTAATATAGTATAATTTATTCTTGCTAAGTTATAATATTGTTGCGTAACTATATAAAATATTTCTTTTAATACAAAACTATTTGCTTTATTTAACTTGGAGGTATCCAAGTACAAACTATAATATATTGGTTAAGGAGTATTTATGCTTAGATTTTATTTATTTAACGACTTAGTATATTATGAAACAAACAAAATTTTAAAATACTTAAGCGATGTATTTATTGTCAAAACAATATACATAGTGTCACACAATAACGTTTTATTGTTATTGGTTACTTTTTTAAAACAAAATTAAAGCATTTTAAGACTATTGCAGTATCCTAAGACACCTATGAAATAATAAAATAAAAGTCTATATACAAAATATATATTTTCATTGTTTAACTGACCAAAACATTGAACATTTAATCACATAAAATTGATTGCTCACCACTGTATTCATTGTTATTGTTTTCTTGTTCGGTTTCTCAAATATCGTCTAAAACAGTTACATCATTTTTCTACTTTATTTAGTTTATATTTTATTATTATTTATTATTTAATTTAAATGATTTGTTATAAATAGTTTACAAATTATTGAAACATTTATTTTAAATATATATATATATATATATATATTTATGGAAAGAAACTTTTGATAAATTCATAGTTTATTATAGATTACTCAAAACAAGATTTAATTTTTTTTTTTTCAGTTTTAGAGATGAATCCATCATACAGTTGTATATTTAAAAAAAATATAGTTTTCACGAAATATAAATGTGTATATTAGCTATTAGGTGATATTCAATTAAAGATGAAATTTAAGTGACTTCCATTAAAATATATTTTAAAATCTATGTCCTATTCCAAATAAGTAAATTATTATTTTCAATCAATCTTTTGGTGAGGAGTTGAATATAGTTTTGTGACACTCGAAGTGATTACAAGATGTCAAGTGTTCATTAATGTTTGACTTAGAAGCGGTTGAATGGCCTGTTGAAGAACTGAGGCTGTGGTTTGTAGACCGGGATGTTTGGTGCTCCTCGCTGAGTGGCTGCGATCAGATCCAGGGATCTCTGGATCTCCACGGGGATAGGGGGTGCCACGGGAAGATGGGCTCCTTGTGCCTGGTAACCGTTCTCATCGGCCGTGTAAGTGACGGTGATGGGTGTTCCATCAGGAGCAGTGTAGGAGTAGGACCCCTGCACGGTCTCAGCTTCTTGATCCTTGATGCCTGAGTTCTTAAGATAACCTTGTTCCTGGGCGGAGATGCCATTACCTGTTTGGTAGCTGAAAAAACAAACAATAAACACACAATGTTTGTATTTTGTTTCCTAAAATTATTTGCTACTAATAGAAGATGTGAAAATATGCATAGAAAATAATAATAACATAATTATTAGAGCTCCTTAAAATCAAGTTAATTAAGAACATTTAGAATCGAGGAAATTTATGCCAAATATCCGGCTACTGCATTAATTATTACTTTTTTCCTTAACTTCATTTTAACTACTAAAACCTTTGTAGAAATGATAGACTGACCAAAGGCAGACCAAGGAACTGTTGAACAGACGTCGCGCCCTGACACTGGTTTGTAACTGTAGTCTTTTTATGTTCTTAGCACCGCGTCTTACAATCAGTTCTGGCTATATGCATATGAACTAATTACACTATTGGGTTAGGGATTATGAAGGCTTAGTTGAGAGTAAATGCATCCACATTATCGTGGAGGGATGGTAGAAAACCATTTATGAAAAACCACCCTCAGTGCACCCGACCGGATCGAACCCCAATCACCCCATCTTCGGCAGTGTAGTTTAACACGAAAGTACGCGTTAGTCCATACGTGGCCACCGAAGCGGGTGACACTGTAGTTAAGGACATTTCTCGATTATACTTGCCTCACGTGGGCCTACTGGTTAAACTCGCACGTGCTCGAGATGCAGGTATTCTACAACATATGTTTGAGAATCATTCTAAACGCACTTTGGTAGAACTACGTCTATAATAGGACTCTTCAATGAAACTTAGAGATAACGTGTGTCAAGAAGCACTTTCAGACGCTTGCGCAGTCCTTCAGTCCTACCAAGATATACGGTATTCCGCCTATTCTCTAATTAAGGGAAAGAAATTGGGAACTAAGATACCTGGAAGGTATCACGACGTCCAAAAGCTATATTTGAATAAGATACTATGGTCTCCATTGGTCCACGAGAAGCCCACACCCAGTCCCCTGTAGAGTAATTTGTTTGTACATACTTCTAAAAACCTTTGTGGGCTAAATGTTGTTTCATTTTTTAGTTGAATAGCTATAAATCCTCTTTCTGTTATATTTCCCGAAATTTGGCAACCCATTTCTTAAGTTTCGGAAACATACATGTGTGACCTATATTGTCTCTACTTGATACAATTTTCACTCAAGACTAGAAAGATGGAGCATAGTTTATCTTGAGCTTATAATACACAAATATTGATTGCAAGCAAAGGATTTTAATAATTATATTTACTCTTACATATCACATAATATATAATAGAAAATTGTCAACTTGTTTACAAAATATCAAAATATTCCTTTAGAAAATATATAGTTTCACTAAACGGATATCAAATGACAGACATTCTAATAAGCTACACGTGATATATATTTGGTTAGTATCACGTGTACATTAGGTATACTCACAACCCTTAGATCGTTATGAAGTTTACATTGTTAGTCAAATAACCTTTAGTGACTCATTAATATAATGGAACTGTAAATCCTGTACAACAATTATTATCTGTAGACAGCCTTATTCAAGTTGAAATTCCATGCAAATTTTGGTCAATGATTCAAATTGTTATATTCATAAATATGTTTATTGTTTAATTTATATTAATATCACTTCTAATCATCCTCCTAATACATGTCAGTTTTATCTTAGGGTCACCCTTAAATTCTTAGTTGTTTTTAAGCACTGCGTTTTACTACCTATGCATATGCATTAATTACGCTAATGACTTAGGGATGAGGAAATTTTAATCTAAAGGTATGGTATCCACATTTGCAGGGAGTGAAAGTGGAAAACAATTTAGGAAGAACCGACCTCAATACACCCGACTGGGATTCGGGCTCCGATCTCTCTGTCATCGGCAGTCTAGTCTATCACAATAGTAATGCCTTCGGCCATGCGGCCACTGAAGCAGGTAAATATTAGTTAAATCCCCTGATAGATATAAATTAAATAACATAATAATCGCAAAACGTGAATCGCATAGGTAGATATTGAATTTTACTCGAGCTATAGCTATTTATATTCTCTTAGCTTAATTCACTTCTATACTAAACTAATTTATTGTCAACAATCTTAATACGAGATTCTATTTCCTCATTGATATTTCATTTGTGATGGAGCTTATTTACCAAGAAACAGGTTCTCTACCAATACCAGTGGATGCCACTATTAAACCCAACATTACCTACAGATCTAGGCGTGGCTTTTAATTTTAAATGTCACTGACTTGAATGAAAATAATACTAACTATTTTACGAGCAATAAATAAAAATCACGTAAAAGCATTTATAATATTCTTGGACACCATAAGTTTTGGTGTGGTGGTTTAACTCTGACTCTGTAGGAAGGTGTTTAGTTCCCAACGGTTCACTTGAAGTAATGTATTTCAAATAGTGTTTTTCGACCAGGAGAATGATTGTCAATTCTCTTAAAACTCTCCTTACTCATCCTATATTGTTTTTAGTCAAATTTTGGATAGTCTTATCTAGCGATAAGATGTATAAAACCAAACACACGTTTGAAATGGTGAAAATTCTCATTTAAGATGAATTTGAGTGGAAAGCTTTGTTCAACATGTCCAGGATGATATGACCTAATAGAAAATACTATTATTACATTCACTAGTGATTAGTATAATTTCTTGAACATTTTTGTAAAAAAGTCATTTCATAGAACATCACTAAGCCATGAGGACTTGAGTTGGTTTATTTTTAATAGCTTGGTGAAAAAATAAGACTAAACTATTTACCATGAAATTTAAGAGCAATCTTTATTTCAAAGAATTTAAATATTGATCCATTCAAATAATACAATATTTTTTTACTTCCATTACTGTTTCCAGCCTGTGGTCTGGGCCAGTTTTTTTATTCAAGTGATGTATTTTCCACTACAGGCTGGCTAGGCCTGTCGTAGCTTCATATGCCTTATAATCTATCTTAAGATAGGACAGGCACAACATCCAATCCAGGACGTCAAAAGTCACAGTTAAACCCACATTTCTCCAAAAATATTTTTTCAGCCATGCTGAAAGTCAAACCCGGAACTCTTAGCTCAGTAGGCAGACAAGCTACCGACTGAGCTAAGATGTCTGAGTCAAGTAATACAATCTAGGATTAAAAACGGATAATCTTTCAATAACTCGTTTTTATTAATAATTGGACCACACAATAGATAAATATATTATTGTTAGAAAGAGAATTTAAATAATTATTAACTATAAACCACTTTAGAAGAAAGATTGAACGATAAAATTGGTACATTTATTTGGATTTAAGTTTGTCTACTCTTCCATTCAACGAATACTACATAATATAAAATTTAAGGGAATATTTACTTCAAACTCTACCAACCTTATGCCTGATCTATTAGATAGCTTTGATCGGCATAGTAAGAAATAGTAGTAAGGTAATGTGTACAAAAAAATCTACGAAGGTTTTACGATCACAAAACATTCTATCAGTCGATTAGGATGACGCAAGAAACGAATGATCAATAACTACTTAGGTCTTTGCTGGATTTGAACACACATATCTCAGCCTAGTATTCAGGATCCATATAGCAACCAGTTATTTTCTCTGAATGTTGACTCACCTGTAGGAGTAAGAGCCGTCGGGGGAAACATCATTGCTATACGCCAAGATTGGCACCACTGCCTGGGGTGGCTGCGTGTACACGGGCTGTTGGGCTCTGTAGTTGTAGGCGGGCTTGCCGAATTGAGGCTTAGCGACAGCTGAAGCCAACACGGCGCACAGGCAAATCAACTGAAACAAATATTAACAGTATTTACAATAATCATTTATTACATCTGAAGATAAAAATAGCATTTTGAACCATACATTAGTTATCATACTTATAGATGCTAATATTTATTTTATTGAATTACTTTCTCAGGAGTATCCAATACACTCAACTACCGAATCATTATTCAGTAACTGATATGTATCAAATTTAAATATAAAGCAGAAATTTCAATATGGTAGTGCCTTAGATACTCTCAGGCTAACCTGAAATGAAGTAGCTTACAATGCATTTATCTAACAAAAAAAAAAAATAAATTAGATCATGAATTCTCAAAGAATTTGAAGCAAGAAACCCCAGTTCTGTATCAAAGAAGGCCATGGCCATAAAGGGACGGTTACGCAACCCTCATTTTTGATTAAATTTTGGAATCCTTTAGTTTATCTATGCTAATTCTTATGAAGTTATTTTATTTTCATCTTCTTTACAGTATACATTGCTTATATTCTAAACTGTAATGCTAAGTTAATACTATTTTGAATAAGAATGTCCTGCTTGAATTATTGGGACTATGATTGAATAAAAATAATAATTATGTTGTTTTCTTTTAATATCATTATCAAACATCTAATTTATAAAACTGTTTTTTGCTAAAACAAATATATTATAAAAACATAACCTAGTGAACAGATAGATTATAAAAATATAACCTAGAAAACAGATATATTATAAAAACATAGCCTAGTAAAGAGCCATATTATAAAAACATAACCTAGTAAAAAGCTTTATTATAAAAACACAACCTATTTTGAAAAGTGTATCAAAATAACGTTGCATCCTATAATATGCCCACTATGTGGATCCAAACTCACAGAAAAACTGATATTGAGTCTCTAGCCGTTCAATTCAAAAGTATCCTGTAAACTATTGATATTATTTTTTTCCCGAAATCTTAGCATTTAAAATGCGAGAATTTCTCTAAAATAACCTTAAAGCTGAAATAAGCTGTTCTAAGTTAAAATAATAGCTAACCTGCCTGAGTTAATAGGCGACATTGTTTTATGAACAGGAAATAGTTATAGTTCCAAATATATCACTATCTGTAGGTGTACATTGTTAAACTAAATTTATATATGCAAATATTTTAAGAGTGGTGAATACGGGATTAACACTTGTATTACTAATTTGACTTATTTTTATTAAATCATTTTTGATTTATCATAATTTATTTCTTTGTTTCATTTATTTAGGTATACATTTTACACGGTTAGTAAGTTCAAATCTATTCATAATTTTTTTTTACTTTATTTAGTATTCTCTCTTAAGTTACTGAAGTTCTTAATCCTTTTGAGTATTTATCTTACTAACACAAATGTTTGATAATTTTTTACTCTAACATTTAAAGTAAGTTTTTATAAAAACACGATTTCTATGGTTACCCTATGGAAAAATAGTCATTCATTGCTATACATTCATGTCGATAGCGTAGATATTATTACTATTCAGGTCAGCCCGTATAGGCTCACAAATAATAAATATATTTGTCAGTGCTTCCTGGAAGTGAACCAACTTCCCTAGACTCATGGTGGTCCAGTCCAATCACTTATCTACGGAGACTGGTTATATTCCAAGAATAGCAAATCTACTTTTAACGTTTTAGACTTGGATTTATAAAACAACATTAAACATAATTTTTCTTATAATTATGGATTTACGATAATAAACTATAATTAGATATATTATAAATACAATTAGATTAGCAAACGCTATTTGGGTACGGATTTCAATTTCAAAGAAAACTATTTTCAGAGAAACTTTACTATTATACATTTTATTTAATGATATATTTCAAGCTAAATCTATAGGTTTTCAAGTTTGTAGTGAAAATATTTTACAATTTTACTTAGACTTAGCTGATATTAAAAAGATAGGTGGACAAAGATTTGTTATTAAAAGAGAACACTATTAAGAAGAAATATTTTTTTAAAAAGTGGCTCTCAATTCATATCACTTTCATGTTCAATTGTATACTAATATACGGTATGTAAAGTCTAATAAAAATTATTTAAAAGATGTAAGATGTTATAATATTACTACAGTGATGTACTTATTTTAATAATTTTTAAATTATAATATGTGTATTTTAGACAAAATGTAAAATAATCCTTTAAGATAAAATAATATTGTCAAAAACGTCAGCTATTTAATAAAGTCAAATCTTCTTACATTTAGCAGATACTTAATTGATTAGCAATATAAAATAGTTGTAAAGATTGCATGTATGATAAAGCTTGTATAGATTTATCATAAATAAATACTTATTTTGTGATGTATTAAGAAACTCTTACATAGCTTATATCATAGGTTAATCAGATATACAAATTATGTCCTCAAATTATTTGCTTATAATAATATATTATATTATGTTATGCTTATTAGTCACTAGTGATTTTTTTCAAGACAATCTTATTATTTAAATAGATTAATAAATATTAATTTATATGAATAAATGTGTCTGTAATATAAAATAAGGCTATGTAGTTTATAAAATTAAATAATAATATTTATAAAATATTTAATATATTATATATATATTATATATTAAATTTAAATTACAAAAATATATTTTATAAACTAAAGAAAAGCCACAATAAATTGCTAGTTTTATATATTATATCACATCTCCTAACAGCAAATTATAGTTACTATTTGCAGGGTGTGTAAATAATGAATAATCCATGAGTCTTGCAAATAATGTTGTTACTAAATTAACCGTAATAGAACTAGTGATGTGTACAATAGCAATACTAGTTACCAGCTTCATGGTAATGCAGGGAGAGGGAGTCCAAGAACTGATGAAATGATCCACTTTAGAAGATGTGGTTGATTGTGATGATTTGGCTATTCAGATTGCCGCCTTTATATACACAGAAACAGGTGCCCTGGAATGTGGGAAGAGAGGGGGAAGCTCCTACTAGAGTGTGAGAGAGAGACGGTGTGATAGGAACCGGGAGATGCGAGTGAAACAAAGGAACTTTGCCCTTGCATCTGAACAACATGTCATGAAAATTAAATATATTATTTTTTAACTACTATTTTCAAAATCAACATTATCAACGACTCATTTTAAGGGTTATATATTAAAAGGGTAGCTAAAATAATTGCTTCAGAGGGGAGTTGGACTGAGAAAATCAGAACTATTTTTGTTTATCACTGTGTCTTACTACCAGTTCAGTTTATACGCTTATAATGTACTAATATTGTTAATGAATTAGGATGGAGAATGTTGAATTCAGAGGAAGTGTACCCGCATTTTCGTGAAGTGAGAGTGAAATACTTTTTAGGAAAAAAACACCCTCAATACACTCGGCTGGTATTCGAACCACAATCTCTCTCTCAGCTGCAGTCTAATCTATTGAGAGAGTGACGCCTTAGACTATGCAGCCACCGAAGCAGGTAATAACTATTTCAAAATTTTACCAACATTCAGGACTATTGCGAGCTTGGTGCCTATAATATTGTGACAGTGGGTGGTAGGTTAATCGAAAATAATGATATGTTTAGCATTTCACTAAATTTTTTTTGCATGTATTTGGAATCCGGGTCAAAATATAAGTCAAATATTATCAATATTATATTTTCAATCATCTTTTGAAAGATTAGTTTGATAATAGAAATGAAATATACTGAAAGCAATGGGAAATAAAATGATTGTTAAAATGTTTTTACGTTTCCTTAGAAAAAAATCTAAGCCATTTTGTCCAGTATTTTTTTATCAATCGAGTCTTCCAACTCCATTATGTTAGGGCTGAGGAATATTGAATTTATATAAAGTGTACTTGCTGTTTCGTAAAGGGAGGATAAAAAAAAGCTTTTTGGATAAAACACACTCTAAATAGAACCAACCTGTATTCGAAACGAGATCTCCCCATCATCCACCGTAAGATTTGGTTTTTTTACAGTATCTATTTTGTCATTTTATACAAAAATATTTTAATCGAAAAAATAAGTTTTATTTTATAATTTTTTAAATCCATTTTCATTAATTCTTTATTTATTAATACTAACAATATGATAATTTGATACATTGTATTTAATTATATACAAGATTATTATATTCTAAAGCTTGGTATTATTATTATTATTATTATTATTATTATTATTATTATTATTATTATTATTATTATTATTATTATTATTATTTAGCACCACGTCTTACCACCCTTTCGGGTTATACGCTTAAGTACTAGTTACGCTAATGGATTAGGAATTGGGAAGGTTGAATAGAGGAAATGAACCCGCATTTGCGTGGAGGGAGAGTGGAAAACCATTTAGTAAAAACCACCCCCAGTTCACCCGACCGAGATTCGAACCTCGATCTCCCGTCCTTGGGAGTCGGGCTCAACACGACTAGCGCATTAGCCAACTACGCCACCGAGGCGGGTCTAAAGCTTGTTCACACCAATTATTTTCAGGTTGAAATGCCTGTCAAAATTTATTTTTCATCAAATGCATTATTTAAAAATATTAATTTACATGACTTAACCGACACCTTAGCTAAGTTGGTAGCATGTCTGTCTACCGACTTAAAGGTCCCGGGTTCAAATACCAGAATGGTCAAAAAATTTATCAGTGGTGAAATGTGGATTTAACCTTTCACCGTGATGAATTAACGCCCCGGGACTGTATGTTGTGCCTGTCCTAGTCTTAAGTTGTATTATAAGGCATATGAAATTACTATATGCCTGGAAATCTGGTAGAGGAAAATATATGGCTTGAATTAAAACCTTGCCCAGACCATAGGCTGGAAACAATAATGGATGTAAAAAAAAAATCATGTTTTTAAAATTGAGTATTGGAAATGGTAAATCTTTAGGTAAATATTTCACTGATACTATTGCCTACACTGATGCACAGAGGAAATGGCGGTTGTAATTATTTTATTTTCAATTTGCTGTAGAAAATTTGAATAAAATAAAAATACCATAATACTATTTATAGATAAATCTTGACAAATATACACAGATTGGGTGTGTTGAGGTTTGTTTTTCCTATATTGCTTAGAACTCCTTCCACGCAAGTGCGGGTACGTTTCATCTTAAATTCTGCTTTACTCATCCCTATTTCACTAGCGTAAATAACGTATGCGTTTAAGGCGGACGGGTTCAAATACGCTGTGAATATATTGCAAAATCTTTTTCATTAGCATTTGTAGAGTGTTGGTAGGGTAAGCTGGGCTTGTTCAAATTGTAAACCCCCTCAGTTACAATTTTACTAATATACCACACATAGGCTCTGCTCTACATTCCTCACATAGGAATATATTTTTGTTGATACATAGCCAATGATTGTTATACCGAGTGATGGGAACAATTAATCACAAATACAGTCCAAGCAACGTCTGGTTAACCGGGCAACACTCTACGCCATATCTTTGTTATGTATATGAGTAGGTATTTTAATTTTATATTGTCATTTGTAACCCTTTTCAATATTTTAGTGAAATTATTGTCAAACCCAACATAACCAAAAATGAACTCACCCTGTTTATTTAATTTGAACGTTTTAATTCAGTCAGTAGCGTATTTGATATTGAACTAAGCATCCCGCGTTTGATTCCTAGCATGGCCGATAAAATTTATTATTGGTGAAATGTAAATTTCCTCATATTTTACAAGTAATGTGCTGACGTAATCAATCGGTTAAGAATGTGAATGTTAAGTACCTAAAAAAATCTTATTCAATTATACATTTTTGAACTATCCCAAATTATTCACAATACAGTTTCAGCATAGATTAAATTTGAGAGGTTTAAAACAAAATAATTCAAGTTAATTATAAAAATAATAAATTGTATTAATTTTAATAAAGTGCATACTCTTATTTGAAATGATGTTTTAGGACCTATAAGCACTTTCGACTGGTAGCTGGAAACAATGTCTTCGGCAACCACTAAGCTTAACGGAACATAATATGTACGCTTGCGCATGTGGTTGCCGGAACTAGCGTGTGGCCGGCAGGTAAAAAAACACGAGCGACGCGCGGGGGACCAAATGGTCTTGATGTCAATTTTTCTTGACGGGCCCCTGTGAGACTGGCAGTTGACCAGTTTGGTCTTCTCGTTTGGCCTCCCACTTCTTGGTCTCTTGGCGACCAAGTTGCAAGTGACCAGTCAACAGTACGTATAGGGCCTTAAAAACTTAGTCTCCAGAAACTGTATTGAACGGTTTCTTAATGAAGCACCATTGATACATAAGTGCAGTACTAATGAAATATCTGGCATAAATGTTAAACTATTAGGTGATCTGACAATAATGCAAAGCTACTAATAATTTTGGCATGAAAGCAGCACATTTACTTTAAAAATTAACATTGGTTATTTAGGACCACAGCTTAAATATAACCCCTATTAATTGTTTCACACCCGCCTTGGTGGCGTAGTTGGCTAACGCGCCAGTCGTGTTGAGCCAGACCACCGAGGACGGGAAGATCGAGGTACGAATCTCGGTCGGGTGAACTGAGGGTGGTTTTTCATAAATGGTTTTCCACTCTCCCTCCACGCAAATGCGGGTTCACTTCCTATAACTTCAACCTTCCCAATTCCTAATCCATTAGTGTAATTAGTACTTAAGCGTATAACCCGAACGGGTAGTAAGACGCGGTGTTAAATAATAATAATAATAATAATAATAATAATTGTTTCACCGATCCTGAACAACTTGTGAATGCATAAATAAATTCTGTGTTTAAGTACTACAGGTTATTTTACTCGCTATCAGCCTCCAAGTTCTTCTAGGACACCAATTACGTACATTAGTTTGAAATTATAAAGGAAACTCAGGGATTGAGAGTGAAAGAAAAACCCTGTATTTGACCAAAAGGTATGATATATATAGATATGATATATATATATATATATATATATTATATATATTATTACAAGGAGTTTTATTCTTAAAGCTTTCAAAAATACATAATCCAAATGGTGAACGTTTTAAATACAAATAATTATTATATTTTGACGAAATATATTTCGTAAGGCTGTTTATATTATAAATACAATAGTAATGCTAAGGTAGTTAGTTTGGGACAAATATACCACCCTATTTTCTTATGAAATTTTTGTTTACGTTTATTTGACTAGCCCAACATTGTTGGGTGTATTTTTTAAATCATTATTATAAATAGGGAATGAGCCAATAAGGTGGTTATTTGTTTAATCTGGCTTCGATTATTTAATTATGAGTACGCCTAAGCTGATATAGCCAAGAAATGGTGGTTGTTATAATCTTATTTTCAAATTCCTATAGAAAAATTGAAAAAAATAAATATACCATAAAATAGTATAGTATACGAATACGTCCTGTATGATTTTTGTAAAATTCATCTAAATACGGTATTTTTATATTTATATTTAGCTGCAAGTGTTTAGTGTTGTACAGGAGAATTTAGCTGATAATGATATTTCTCTTAGGATTTAAGATTGAAATATCTATCTGGTCACTATGTTGAAATAATTTATATCTTTAGACATAAGGATGAAATTTCTCTTTGATTAAAGATGGATTAATACTTTGCTAAATTGCACATACTATTAATGAATCATTTTAATACATTCTTAATGGCTCAAACAAAGCAGTGATCACGTTATTTAACTGGTCAGCCTTGCAATATATGTAAAAGCAAAAAATTACCCTGTGGTGCACACCCTCATATTTCTCCAAGTACGTGCAATGTTTCATCTTTCTAGGTTTCTTGGTTTTGTGGTACTCCTAATCAGTGGTCACATTATCCAATATGTTAAGCTCCCGATGGATGTAGTAATTTAAACAAATTGTTCGATTGTTAAATTTTCCCGTTTTATATGACAGAATTCAAATTTAGATCAGTATTATTTTTGAAGATAACCTCCTTGATGTTCACGTGGTCTAATGCGTCAGGATCACAATAATTGTAGGAGTGATAGAAATATGCCTATAATTACAATCGTTTTCTTAAGTAAATATGTCAAATGTCATCTTACTATGTTTCTTAGTTTTGGAATTACCAATAGCAATTGTCAAGTGTCTTAAGGCGTCAAGCTCGAAATATGTTTAAAAGTAAAATAAACACGCCTTATGTGACACAGCTTGGTTTTCTTGAAGTGCCATGTTTTAATTTATTTGTATTAGAGCTACCTGACAGCTTGCTTAATTTGCAACATGTATGAGAAAAAAAAATCTTGAGGTGCCTTCTCCCCGGTTTAGTAGGTTGAGTAATAACGCTTTTACTTCTGATGTTTCTTGGTTTTTGAGGTACCCACATCTGTGTTCAGGCAGTCTAAGAAATTGACTACTAAGTGTAAAGTTAAAGACAAGTGCTGGAGATGCACATCATTAGGTTTCCCCAAGTGGCTATACTTTTTTTTTTTTTTTTCCTTTTGAAGTTACAGCCAAATACATAATATATTTTATCTAAAATATATATATTATGTATTTTAAATTGTACGATATTGTATATGTACAGTCATAGCCAAGCTTAGTTAAATTCCCCAGAACTCAAATAGACTAATTTTCTATGAAGTTATAGAAAACTAATAATCACGTATCTTACAATGTTTAAATGTTTTTGGTTTTATTCTCAATTTTTATTATTGTAATTGTTTTATTTACCTAACATAAATTAAGTAACTGCTTTATAGTTTATTATGAATCACTCGTGACCAATATAGTTTATCAGCATGTTAGGACCAGATTAGTCAAATCATCCAGAATTTCAGATACCTAAGCTACAAGAGATTATGAGGTCTAATGATCTAATGGCCTTGACCGATAGAAAAAGATTAATCAGATGATTTTATTTATCGTGGCATACAAGTTTTAAAATACTAGCCACTTTAAAGTGTAGGGAAAACTTTAAGGAAGAGAGTGAATGTGCAATAAATGTATCAATATATTGCTTGTTCACCTTGGTCTTCTTGCAATGAAGTAGAAAACTAACCATGACCACATAACTGCCATTGAACATGTTGGGAAGAGGGTGGAGTGAACAATATGGGAGACAAGGACACAAATGGTGGAATACTTAATTTGATACAAAAGTGACATTTGCTTTAATTAAGTTTACATACTATAGTTGAAAACATTAGAACCCTAAGAGTTCAAGATTATATGTATAGGCTTATTAATAACCATTCTATTTGTTAAGTCACAAACACACACATGTAAATTACCTCATTCATTAAAATGAAGTATGTTACGATAAAAGTGTCATAGTGTGAGTCAGAAAAATTGATACAAATCACGAAAACGTAGGTAAATTTATCATATCACGATAGCTCTCACGATAGCAATCCCTTAAAATGTGATATTTTACTTATAGCAAAACAAGTGGCGAAAGATGAAGTATATGTTGATTTTAAAACTGTTATAGTCTCCATTTTGATTTATTCACAATCTGTGAAATTTTATTGCATTAAAAATTATTATATTTATTCCCCTATAAAAAAATACATTTTCATTATAATATTTTACAAATCCCTAATGGACATTTTGATAGACACTCCTATATTATAATTTTACTCCAATAGTACTTTTAGTGTTTAATTTTAACTGAGCTGTTTATGGTGTCTATATATTTGTAACATATAACATTTAACATTCCAGGTAATCTAATATTATTTAGTTGTTTTAAAAAAAGCTATGATTTACATTTTAATTAATTTTTTAAAATAAATCATTATTTAAAGCTATTAGAAGTTAACTAGTGAACTACTATTTTTAAAGAAAGAATAAGCTTTTAGTATAATGTATTTTTGAATTTGATTTATTAGACACGGGTTTTTACTTTTTATCCTTAAGTTACTTGAAAATTAAATTTGTAGTTTAAAAATAACACGACAATAGTTAGTATAACCTGCTTATAGCTTGAACAGAATTTAAGTCGCGGTGATGATGATGATGCTGATAATTATAACAATAATAAAAATTACAATATTCCTATGAACTGATTATTTCTACGTACATTTCTATGCTAACCGATATGAAAGTAGTTTTTCAAACAGGAATATTAACTAATACATTTCAAATCACCGGTAGATTTTGTGTCATAACTTTTGTATTGTATTAAGAATAGTTAGTAATCGATTATAGTTAATACGGACTCATTATTATAAAATCAATCAAGTATCGAATGTGAAGTTACTTGATTTTTAAGTTTTTTTAAAGAAATGAATTTATTAGAGTAAATTTAAAGGATTTTTTATTACAAACGAATTATTATAATATAGTATTTCTTTAACATAATAAAACTTAGCTTATATTTTGGTATAATGTATAGTGGTAGACACCAGCAAATATTTTAATTTTTTTTCTGCTTAATGATACACTTATGAACTTCAAAGATCTTCTAGAATAGCCTTTAAAATAGTGAATTTTCATCAATATAAATATATTCAGTTGAAAGTTATGATCAAATAATATTACTTGATTTTACATTTTTACTAACTGTAATTAACTAATAATAATGTACTAAGATTTGACTAATGTAAAATTTGAACTTTTCAATTAGCTTTATCGTTATAAAGAAATTCGGTGTATTATCGTTACTTTTCAGTTTAAAACTATTTCATCTTTATTAAAAATCAATAGGATAAATTAAAAACAAAGAAGTAACTATGTCAGTTGAAAGTTTGTTTTCAGAATCATTTAACCTACTGAGGTAAATTTATATTTTAAGTTTATATAGATATACCAAATTACTAATATGTGCTTATTGCTATTTAGTACTTGCTGTTTTACAGTTGCTGTAATATGAAAAATATGCACCTATATAATATGATGTTTATTGCACCAAGTGTTAAATGTTGACAAACGTTATTTGGGTTAATTTATTAGAGATTGATTAGAGATTAGAGATTATCAGATTCTATTGAACCACGATTATGCTTTTTAAATAGTGAAGCGGAGCCCATACGTGTAGCATTTAAGTGCTATTACATACTAACAAACTTATATTGAACTTAATAATACATTATTCCTTATTTTAATTCTTAGAAAACCACATATTGTGCAGCTACTGTTGTAAAGAATTTATTATTATTAAATCAAGATACCTGTCTTTAAACAATGGGGTGACTTTACCAAGGCTATGATGGTTTATGTTTAAGTTATGAACTGGAGATTTTGAGTTGATAAAGTCGGTAAACCATGCTTCTTATCTCCAGCTCAGAAAACAGCTCCTATAAATTTAGTACGAGAGCTGACATTAAAGAGTATGTCAAATGATTAATATCCCTTAACTACCATGGTGGGGTCATATGAGACCCCATGCAGTTTTGTTTCTAGATATCTCGGCAGGGTAAGTTGCCCTGCAATTCCATGTAATCCCAGTGCCCGCCAGGCTGTGTAGGAGGCAAGTTGTGTTTGTTGTGTGTCCTTGTGCATTCAAGGTTGAGTGCTTATCAGGGTCATTTTTGACCCCACCATGTTTGTAACGTAGTTGTTTTTCATAAAAGTTAATTGTATTTCTTAAATTCTAAAATATATTTCTGCGTGTGCTTTTGTTGTTGTTGAGTGAATAATTTGTTTTTATTACAAAGTAAGATGGCCGAAAGAAACCTAGCACATAATTCAGAAGAAATTGTTAGACTTTTAGATGCTGCTTTGTCTGATAATGAAACAGCTTCTGAGACATCAGATGCACCACCAGAAGAAAGTGACCATGATAAAAATTCAGATATGTCTGCTGACGATTCAGATTATGTTTATAGTTCTGGTGACTCTGATGATAATGACGTTGATGTTCCGCCACGGCAGCCTGAGCCCCAGCCTTGTGTTTCTGCTCATTTATTGCTTGGCCGCAGAACCAAGAAAATGATCAAGAATAATTTTCCACCATTTAAGTGGTCTTTGGATCCTCCACCAACAAGCCGTGTGCGTTCCCATAATCTCGTAACCAAACTTCCTGGTATAATTGGTGATGCTTGAATCAACAAGCCACAAACACCTATTGATGCTTGGCGACTTTTTATAGACAAACAAATGATACAGTGTATTCTTGTAAATACAAATGAAAAAATAACTGACATGGCAGCAAATTATGGGCAGCAAAATTTAGATTGCCAATACACTCAGCACACTGATGAGGTTGAGTTGGAAGCATTTTTTGGTTTACTGCATTTAGCCGGTGTGTTCAAATCCAATCATGAAGATGTGACTTCATTGTTTGAAACAGATGGAACAGGTAGAGACATATTCCGAGCCACAATGACCAAAAACAGATTTTTGTTTTTTCTGAATGCTTTGCGGTTTGATGATGCTACAACGAGAGAACAACGTAAAGAGAATGATCCACTTGCAGCTATATCTGAAATTTTCAATGAATTTGTTGTGAATTCACAATCTAACTACTCTTGCGGACAGTATGCCACAGTTGACGAGATGCTAGTTCCGTTCATAGGAAAATTCCTATACCGTGTGTACATGAAAAGTAAACCAGCAAAATATGGTTTAAAAATATTCATTTTGTCTGATGCTAGAACCAGCTACTTTGTAAAGGGATTCATTTACTGTGGAGGACTAGATGTACCAAATCCTAGAAATTTATTAAAGCCGACTTTAACGGTTTTGTCTCTGATTGAACCAATTACACAAACAAACCGTAACGTCACAGGGAACAACTATTTTTCTTCGATATAACTTGTTGATGAACTGAAGTGAAAGGGACTAACATATGTGGGAACAATGAGAAAAAATTAAATAGGAATACCTGCCCGTTTCTTGCCTAATAAAACCCGAAAACTTCACTCAACAGACTTTGCCTTTACAGCAGACAAAACACTCCTGTTTTACGTGTCAATAAAGAATGTTCATGTTTCTTCTATGCACCATGAAAAATCTATTCTGGATCGTGATGACAAGAAACCCGAGGTCATTGACTTCTACAATACCACCAAAGTTGGAGTAGATGTCTTGGACCAAAAATGTGCGAACTTTTCAGTCGGTCGTCGTACTAGATGATGGCCAATGGCCATCTGGTTTGCAATAATGGATATTGCTGGAGTTAACGCACATGTTGTTCTTCAAGCCGCCAAATATACTGATGATTCTCACCGTCGCCTATTCCTTGTCTCACTAGGAAAATACCTAGTAAAAAAAGCACCTACTTCGACGGTCTACAGTAAAAACCCTACCACGAGAACTGCGTTCAATAATTTCAAAGAGCTTGGGCGCAGGAGGAGAATTTCGACCTGCTGATGACCAGCAACAAAACCCACCAAAAAGACGGAGGTGCCACATTTGTCCACGCAACAGGGACCAGAAACATGGTACCTCATGCTCCAAATGCTTCAGAGGAGTGTGTAAGAATCATAGGACCCAAGAGATCGTCTTTGAAGACTGCACTGATTGATAGGGAGGTGAGTTTAATTTGAGTAATTTCAAAATATCAATTTTTGTTACTAAAAATTGCTAAAAATTGCCCTCACCAATTTCAAAAGGTAAACAAATATAAAAAAAAAAAATCGCAGGTAGCCAGGAACACCATTTGGGGACTTGGAACTGTGTTGAGTTTAATAAAATAGTGTTATATTAAGATTTTGTGATCATTTTGGTAAACTGTGTTTTAAAATATTTCATTTGTGACTTTTTTGAACAAATAACAGTATCTTTATGTCAAATAAAAGAAAATAATCGTGTATTATTCTTTCTAATAAGTATATGAAGAATAAATAAAGGTTTTTGTATTTTTATCGATAAGTTTATTTTTTTCCCAAGCAAAAAAAATATTGGGGTCGCTCATGACCCCATCATGGCAAATGTGTGACTTTTTTTTACCATGGTAGTTAAGGGATATAAATATAGAGAAGGCAACACTTAAAAAATCAAAGTTTAGTTAATACAATAATCATCGATGATGCAGCTGTTGTCAATATTATGTATCTTGGAAAATATGATAAATTATTCTCTTAATGCTAGAAGTGGGGGAGAGACAAACAGCCTAGATATATAGGAAGAGGTGTGAGGGAGGGATGTTGTTTGTCACCCATCCTGTTCAACTTTTATGGATAGTGACTGGCCAGGAAATCCCTGGAGGGACATGGCAATTTCAGGATAGGAGGACGTGTCACCAACATAATAAAATGAGCAGATGATCTAGCATTGCTGGCTAAAAGCAAATAAGAGTTGCAGGAAATTATGGTCTGGCAGGTGAGGACAGAGCGAAGATACGGCATCGAGATCGACAATGAGAAGTCAAGATTGATGGTGATTTTTAAAAAATGAAGAGCAGCTGAAAATCAAAATTGGAAACCATGAATAGGAAAACAAAGAGAAGTTCAAATACCTGGGAAGTCTGCTGACAAAGGATGCCTACTGCACCAAGGAAATTAAGTCTAGAATACCATGACCAAAGAAGCTTTCAACAAGAAGAGGTTATTGCTGACCAGCATGTTGAGCTAGGAACTAAGAAAGAAACTGATGAAATGCTATAGTTGGAGCATCGTGCTTTATGGAGCAGAAACTTAGACTCTTAGGAAGATGAAGATGAAATATGGGGCTGGAGAGGATTTGTGAATATTAGGTGGACAGACAGGAATACAAATGAGGAAGTCCTAAGAAGATAACTTTGTGAATGTGATTCTTCGGTGCAAAGAAAACGGAATCGGACACATCCGTAGGAGAAATTATCTTCTGCATGACGCCATAGAAAGAAATATTGAGGCAAAGAGGAGCTTAGGAAGAAGGAGATACAAATATTGAATGAATTGAAGAAACGAAGAAAAGTCTTGGAGCTGAAGGAGGAGGCAAAGGACAGGGCGCATTGGCTGTCTAAGTTCACTGACTGTCGAAAGACATAGCACCTGATAATAATTCCTTATTTGAATTCTTATAAAAACACATTTTGTTCAGAAACTATTGTAAAGTATTTTTTACCACTAAAAAAAATACCTGTCTTTTATTAAAAGAGTGACTTTACCTAGGTTATGATGGTTGGTGTTTATGTTATGGACTGTAGGTTTTTAGTTTTTACAATCAATAAACCATAATTCCTATCGCCAGCTCAGAAAACGGCTCCTATAAATTTGGTAAGAGAGCTGGCGTTAAAGATTATGTCAAATGATTGATATACAAATAAAGAAAGCAACACTTAAAATTAACGTTTAGTTGCTACAATAATTTTTTATAATGCAGCGGCAGTCAATATTGTGTGTCTGGGAAAATGTGATACATTCTTCTCTTAATAGTAGATATTTAACGTCAAAGTCAAAAGAGAGTTTTGCAGGGAAGTTCATAAATTAGAAGTATTCTAAATGAACAAGTCAGCCACTTTGAAAGTTTTAGTGTAACAAAATTTACACAAAATGCTTGATTAACACTAATTGAACCTTTTAATTGGCCAAAGTTTTTGGAAATAAATGAGAATTGTTGAACTTGTTCACATCTTTGATACATTAAATGATATATTGTGTTAGTAAACAGCTGACCAGCCTGGATAAAAGTCATGCTTGTAAAATTGTAACGTATTGAGCAGGCCATTTTAATCTGTGGGTCGTGACCCCGTACATGCTCGCATAACTGAATGTGAGTGTTGCGAAAAATTTGGCAGCAGTAAATGTTTTCTGACCGTGCAACGACCAAAAATTAATTCAAATTCAAACGCGTAGTTAATCTTCGGTGTTTCTGACAGCATTCGCCATGTTGCATCACACGACTTCACTGCAACCTTGGTTCTGAGCACACAACCAATTGTAATTATTTATGTTAAAGGGTAAAATTGAAAGTTTTACTAAAAATGTTAGCATATTGAAGAATAGGGTGGAAAATGGTTCTTTAGAAATGTTTACAGCTACAATGATTTCAGAGTTAAAATAACCTCCCCAAATATCTAATTCTAAGAGTTATAATTGATAATCTGAAGTGCTTGGAGAGACAGTTTCAGAAATATTTCCCTTCAAATTTTGATTTTGGGTCCTTAAACCATACTCTATTGAAATAAAAAATGTCAGTTATCTGCCATTAAAGCTTCAAAAAGAATTTACTGAGTTATCAAGTGATACAGATTTTAAACTTGAGTTTGCTGAAAAATCATAAAATTAATTTTTTCCTGGAATCAGGACAGAATTTCCAGCAATATCTGAAAAGGCCCTAAGTATACTTATGCCATTTTGTACTAGATATGTTTATGGAGTGACGTTCTCAGCATTGACAATTAATAAAATCAAAAGATCGGTCAACTCTGATAAACGTTGAAGATGCTCTACGTCCTGCAGTATAAAATATTAAGCCAAGATTCAATTGTTTATGTAAACAAGCACGTCCATCTAATTAGTATGCAAAGTTGCTTTCGTCTTTAATATATGTAAAATTTTATATATATATATATTCAACCAACTGTTTTAAAATATATTTTGTATAATTTATTATCAGTAAGTGTTTTATTTGTATACCAATTCTATATACCTATATACCAACTCGTTAGTTTGAAAATCTGTTTTCGGCTTTAATAAATGGTGAAGTTATATGTCTTCCAAAGAATTGTTTATCAGTAAATGTTTGATTTGTATATCCGAGGTTGCGTAAACATTTCTCAGGCGAAAAGGGGTCGCGAGTGGAAAAAGTTTAAGAAGCCCTGGTCCAGAGGATAAAAATGCTAAGGTGGTGAAATTTATATTGCTTTGGAGGGTTAACAGTGACATTAATGTTTCTTGTTATTGCTCTGAAACGCAGATTTCACTATAATTATCTATAAATTGACTTACTCATAATCTACTATTATTTTCAAAAGTCATGCCTATACATTAATTTCACAAAAAGAGCATCAAAATTAGATAAATGAAATTAAATACTGGGCTTTAACTCTCGTAAGGTATGTGATTCAACGTCTAGCTTCAAGAAAATTGGCAATCATACCACAAGGACTATATAAATAAGTTAAATTATATATTCTCAATATTCCAATCCCTTTAAAGGTTAAAATTTCTTGATACAGTAAAATATGTTCCACTGACTTGGAAAGAATGGTCTTACTTCTGTGTGTTAGATGTAGTGCAATGGAGATTGTAAAACAAATAGGTAATATTTTCTCTCCCAGTTCAATTGAGATATCAAACATTATTCTCTCTAAATGGCTGTTAAAGAGATTCAATCTCAATTCCCTGAAGATTTTGGCTAGCACACATCTGATGACACATAGTACTGACAGGTGTTGATGGCGTAAACCAGGGTTATTCAATTGGTGGCTCGCGGGCCACATCCGCCCGCCAAGCTCCACAGATTGGCATACGAATTGAAAGTCCAACTATTGTATCACTGAAGATGCGTAGTATAGTTCATACGGTATGTAGAGGCGCCTTACCTTGAACGGCCAGAGATATCTTTAGTCTCTTATCAGTGGTGGGGGAAGCTGAAAGCCAGTGTTACTGGGTCCTTGGCGCCACCAACATTGTGTGTTTACAAGGGAGTGCGAGCTTACCTTCCAACGGCCTGCGTCCCCCACTTTAGACCTGGTATCTCACCCTCCAAATGCCACCACATAACTGCTGAGCTATATAACATAATCTTGATTTTGACCTTGAACAATGCAGGTGGATTGGTGACAAGGTGGCTGAGAGTGACTCACACCTCTTCTCCCCTCCATCCAACAGCAGCCGATGTCTCGCCAGTTGATATTTGCCTGGCTTATTGTTTGTGCGTTATTTATAGTAATAGCAAAGTGCTTTGCTTCTAATTAATCTTATTGTATTTTTCCCATTAATGGTTTATATTTTAATAAAAGTTACTTATGTTTAAATGAATTTGACACTACATACTTTTTTATATTTACAAGGCCTAGACCTATTCTAACTTTTACATTTTTTAAATTTTACTGAAATATATCAATATTATATATAATATCAAATTACGTTACACTCCTCCCCTCCGCCTTCCCCGCTTTTAAACTACAACAAGTATAATCTTATAGCGTCCCAAATAACTGCCAGATTGAATTAAACAACTGGCTCACCAAATATTATGATTGTTTGGAGTGGTCCGCTTGGATAAGTAATTGAATAGACCTTGCCTAAGAGGTCGAGAGTACGTCTGCGGTGGGTTAAGAAAGATTAGGGGTGGGGTGACTGTTTCCCTTTGTAGAAACAAGGTGTTATAACTCTTGCTCAACTAACGGTAAACCAGATAGGTATCTCTGGCGAGGGTGTACCATGGCCCTCCCAGTCCATTAGAACGGGAATTCTTAATCGTGATACATAGTCTCTAAAATTATTGCAGATTCTAAAAATTGAAAAATGACACCTGGACAGTTATAGCAGAGTCAAAATTGTGGCAAAAATAAAGCACAAAGGGATTATAACTATTTTGATCTCTTTTGTCAATGAAAAATATTTAATTAACCTTTCTATCTAAGATAAATCAAAGTTTGATAGAAGTTGCAGCAAAAGAGTGTAAGGAATCACTAAAATGTGTCTGTAAAAAAAGGGTTGCAAGAGATTACTCCTATGTTTGGTGTCTCATCTTCTGTAGAAAAGGCTTTCCAACTAAGTACTATTATTAAAAAAAAATTACGAGGGTTTCTAATTCAATATCATTTTATAACTTATTTCTCATTAAATATATGGGAAATATATTTTAAATAATGGTGGATTAAAATATATATGTATGCATATATAAAAAATATCAAGTTGGTTTTTGGAACTCTTTCATGTATACAAATTATTAAAGTGAAACAGAATAGGTAGAAAAATATTTGAAGATTTAAAATTGTCAAAAGAAAATTACATTTTGATTTTTCCAAGGTATTTATACATAACTTAATTAAAAATAATTGACTAAACACACTTTCCGATCTTTCAACATATTTGATAATAGGGTTATTTTTTAATACATTTCATAATTACAATGTAAAATTTCTCAAAATAGAGCTAGTTAGATCCAAATAAGATTTTTAAAAACAAAGCTCAACCACTTATTAATTATTCTGAAATATAAGACTGTGTAAGCCATGGCGAAGAATATTTTATAATATGTTTTGAAATTAATAAAACATATTTTAGAATTATATTGATAACGTCATGATTATTCAAATTAAAACTGTTGGATTGGTTTGATACGCTTGCGTTTATATTATATATTTCATGGGGAAGATATTTTGTATACAACTATAGAGGAGTACGTTTAATGTGCTCTAAGAGTTTATGTACACGAGGTACACTGGGCTGTTCGAGATGTTAGACTCACAATTTTAAGTGATTTTTTTATAAAACATTTTCTCATGTCAGCATTAGATTAAATAGTTAAGAATTCGTCTCTTAGATGTTAAATTTTAAATATTCTCCTAGCGAATGAAGATGTTTTATATCGTATTCAATAAATTGAAGCTGTATTTAATTTAAAAAAGTTAATTAACGTCTTAGTTTTTAAGAATTATAATTTTAAAAATCTTTTTACAAACAATAATAGCTAAATAGTTCTAGAAATTATTTTATTATTGAATTCATATTAGTATATTTTGCCCTAAACACATAGTAGGCTAGTACCTTAATAATAATATTACCAATACAGCTAGCCCACTATTATTAGACTGGTATCATAATTTTTTTTAATTATAATTTATATATAGTCTAAGGTGAGGATGTAGTGGACGCGAGAAAAGGTCAGTATTTTTAAAGTTTTTGTATCAATATTTTAATATCTCTTGCATATTGGAATTGCTACTAAACAGACTTATTATATTAAGCTAAACATAACAAAAAATTACGTAAACTTGTCGGACCCCTACCCTGTTTCTCTTTTGCTTAAATTATAGTAACCTATTCAATTCTTTAAGTTTCATTATAGTAAAATAGGAAAATAAGTCTCCTTAAACCCAGTCTGGATTCAAACACCAACATGCCAATCCACGGCAAACTGAACTAAATTTGTCTTAAGTTGAGTCAACGATGCAGGTACGACTAGATTAATAAATGTAAAAGTAAACTTATGATTTAATTGCAATCAAATCATCTGTTTGAATGGTATGAAACGTTGTCTGGAATAATGACTCTAAATGACAAGCAGGTAATAGTTCCCCCACGACATGTGGTCACACACTTGGAACTTTCATTTCATAATGCAGGCAAGTATTCGCCTTTTCAACGTGTTTATTGGTTGACCTTTTCAATTGAGCAGCTCTTCTTTTCAAGTTAAATCTCTTTTCATGTTTTGGGCATTGCGAAAGAATACATAGCGAAACTGGTTTATAGTTCACTGTTTATGTTAAGAAGGCGTCCATTTTCACACGTGTTGCTTTAATACAAACATGTGCGTGAAGAGTCACTAAATTGAATAAAGTTTAAACTAATTAAATTACTTAGAAAATATTGACAAAGTTGGAGCTATAACATTATTATTTATACGCATTTAGGATATTATAAAATCAACGGTAGTAAAGTTTAAACATAACTAGGATTTGTATTTTCACATGTAATAGATCAAAATCTAGATCAACATAATTGTTTCTTTAAAAAAAATTACATGTTAAATAACGCTTACATAATCATATCAAGTCCACATGTGATTGAATAAGAAAAATATGTTTTAATAATTTAATATTTAAATAAATGAACGCAAATATTTTACCCACATAAAATAGTTTTAAATACGTAACTTATAGGCAATCGTATATTGTATTGAACATTTACATAGTCAAAAATTATTTATTTTATACCTCATTACATACTATATTCTACAAATGTTTTTAAACGAAGTAATTTCGCTGATAAAACAGCCAATTTCCCACAAATTGAATACTAAATTTCACAAAAATATTTGAAATGTAATCATAATGTAATGTGAATTTGTGTTTACTATATTTCCAAAAAAATTATATTAATATATTTTTATGTAAATTATTAAATATCGATAAATAGGGTAGGTTTTTAAAATATTTTCTTAAATAATACCTAAATATTCTGGGGTCACTACTTTAATTGTAATAGTTATATTAGTAGTACTACATCTCCACAAGTTTTTTTTTAGTTTTAAATATATTTTAGTATTATTTTTAGAGAAGTTTATTTGTTAATCTTTTATAATGACAGGTTAAAACTGAACACGTTTAAAAGTAATCAAATACATTGTGTTATATTTATTTTGATTTCAGTCATAATTGTATATTATTTTATAGAAGAGTTGATTATTTTTCACGGTGTTTTTGTAATTATTTAAAATCTATTTTCTAATTATTTGGCATAAGATATTTGAACACAATAAGTCTAAAATTATTTCTGACAAATAATTAATATTCATTAAATTGTGATTTAAATATAAGAATTATTTTGAGAGTTAAAACTATTTCAAAAATGTAATCAATAAAGCAATATACTGTATGAGGCAATCTTTTTTATGATGTACTAAAGACAAATTAGTATTCTTCTCCATATTTTGACCTATCTTAATGTAAGTTATTGCAGGAATAGCAGTTTAGATCCTGCAAATGTTTCAAACAACATTTATTATACTTTTTTTATTTAGCATTGAACTTTAATTTGCATTCTAATATGTTTCTTAAGTGGGATTTTATTGATTGAACTTTAACAAAACCTCTAACTAACTAAAGTTTAAATAATGTTTCAAAAATATAATTATACTTTTTAATAATGTATTTTTTATTTATGTTCTCTTTTATCTGTGTGCTTGCTTAGAATTCGTTCTTGTTGACCGTGTAAGGACGATAAATGTGTAACTTAAAGCCAATTAACAAAGTTTGATGGGAGGAGAAATGGAAAATCTCTAAAAAAAATAATCTTTAAGTCAATATAGCCAAACTTCCTGTCACCAGCAAACCGGACAGGACGAGATTATGTGTCCACCAATGTGGGTACATTTTAAATTTGATAGGGTTTGATTAAACAAAGGTATATCAACGAAAGAGCATTTAAATACACTTCTAATAAAAAAGTTTAGGAAACAATATAATGTTCAAGGTATAAATATATAATTTGAATAGTTTTAAAGAATGGTAATTAAATAATATGGGAATAGTTTTGATCTAACACTTTGAACATATATTAATTCTTACAAGACTAATTTTTCAATAGTAATTTTTTACTCTAGTACTAATGAGATATTATTTTGAAATTGCATGTAAAAATATAAAATTAATATTAAATATATTATATATGTATGTAAATATAAAATTATAATTATTAAATAGATCACATTTATCTAATATAATAGTTTATATTTATATAATATAGATAGTTTTATATTTATAAAACAAAAAGTTTAATATTCATAGAATGTATTCATATAAATAAATAAATTGATAAGTATATATTTGTATAAACATGTATGTATACTTATATACATACATATATTTATACAAATATAACATGTATTATATAATTAAATATAAATAAATTAACAAGTAAATATTTATATAACATGTGTATATTTATTCACATAAACTAAATAAATATAATATATTATATAATTATATATAGAGATAAATGAGTAAATGTATATTTACATAAACATGTATATATTTATATTGGATTAATCAAAATATATATCAAATTTATGTACCTCCTGATAATTGAAATTTTCAAACCTCTAACTAATCACTAATTAAGTATATACTGGTGTATTCAAGCAGACCAGTCCTCTCGAGTTGTTGACACATGTTTTCTAAGACAATGAATGAATCCTCACCAAATAGCTTGTCAAATTGATATTTCCTACCACTGTTTACAAATAAGTAATACTTTGTCAACCCATATTGTAGAGTCAGTGTCGGGGGGGGGGGGGGTGGACGTGGGGAACATGGGCAAGGAGAATACACTGCACTGCACAGGTGTCCGACGTATTCATAGTCTAGGAGAGGCTCAGATTTTAGCCCAATATCCAATAACATTTACTACTAAGCTGAGCTAAGTTCCAAATCCAGGACCAGCTCATTTAAACATTTCCCCAATATATTATATCTATCACCCATTCTTTTTAAACCAAAACGCACGTTCACATTTTCAAGATATGTTCTTGCAAGGAGGCATGGGGATAATATTGAAGCGTGGAGATCCCAAAAGGTGTATGTGCCATTTCCAAAATTTAGAGTTAATAAGAAAAAAACATTTAATTTGACAACAATCTGGATTTTATAGTATGTTCATGTTAATAGATTATCTAAAGATTCAGGGAAATTATCACTAAAAACAGAATAGGTACCAACAAATTAACTATAAAAAATAAAATATGTAGTGAGTTTAAGAAAGGGCTAAGTGGCACTGGTTTTATTAGTCAAAAGGGTATAACTCCAGACAAAAATTCTGACTGAATGGAACCACAGCAGTTTGTATGGTAAAACTATTAAATAATTTTCAAATATATATATATATATATATATATATATATATATATATATATATATATATATATATATAAATTAAAATAGTTTTTAAATGTGTGCCTTGCTTTCAATATTCACATTTTTCTTTGTATTCACTGTATAAATCAACGTAGAATTGACGATGTCATTCTGATAAAAATTTGATCATTTGATTAAATCCTTTTTTTCTTTATATTTGTCTTTTCCAGACTTAGTTCCGTGGATTAAAATTGTAATTAAGTCTAAAATCGTTTTACCTTTCTTCAAAATATTGAACACTCCCCAATCTTCCAGTAATTTGTTAAATGTTTGTCGAATCTTCCATTTACCAGGATGTTGTGCATCTATTATTAACCACGATGCAGTTGTAATATTTATTTTTGAGGTGTTTATCAACTTGTCTACAGCCTCTTGTAAATCGTAAAAGTTAAAATTATCCAAGTCAACAACAAATTTAAAAAGCTGCTCTAAACGTGTTGATCTTACAACTTCCTTTAAATCGTCTGGAACATAGCCCTTACATATTATTTTCCTTATCCCTACCAATCCAAAGTCTCGGTCACATTCTAAGAAGATATGTCCAGATACTAGATATTTATTTTCACTATTACTCCAAATAAACCAAATGACATAGGAAAATGAACAAAATCAGCATCATCCTATTTTTGTTTTGTAAGCAGGTATTATCACTACAAATACATGATTTAATTTTATATGTAATGCTCTCAGAATATAAAACTTTCATCAAACAAGATGCAATTTCGTTCCCACCTCTTCCAACTGACGATTCACTTCAAATACACATGTATCCATCTCTGTTATCGTGTATATCCACCACAGATAACTAATAAAACGACATTCACAAGAAATAACTCAATGGTACATAGCCCTTTGGAAATGAAAAAGGTCTGTGAGCTAGCTCTAACGCTATCTATGAGCAGTGTTTTAAACCTCTTAGATACGACCAAATTTTAAGAAAAAAGAACAAAAGTTGTAAATTATGGCATTTAGCGTCTTTGGGATTTCCATTCCTCAATTGTAGACCTGGTTGCAATTTATGTTTATGATAATCATCCACTGAAACCATAGGCAAGAAGCTTCTTCCAGCGTGACGAGAAAGGGCACCCATGTAGGTTTTCCAAATGGGGGGTGGATTAGAGTCCCATCTGCTGGGGGTGTGGCACGCTCCCCCCTCATCCTTGAGAGAAAATTTCAGGAATTTAACCTTGTGTGTTAACATAGTCCAAAAGAATTATAGGAGTTTCAAGAGCCAATTTTTGCAATGAAATTATTGGCTGGCAACAGTCTTGGTTCTACTATATTCCAAGTTCTACCTATACGCCAATTTTCAACGTTCTGATTTGACTTGTTCAAGTAAATCCCCCCCTCCTCCATTTTGGGAAACATGTTGTAGAGTTGAGATTTCGTAATTTATCCTTGGTATATATTCCAAGTACTAACTTTATGCCAATTTGCCAATTTTCACGGTTATATGTATGTTGACTGGAAATAAAATTAACCCATAGGTTTTGATTATCAGTGAGTCAATCAGGATCACAACTCACAAAATCACAACAATTTATAATACTACTGTAAAACACCTGTGCCAACCAATACAGCACTAGCACCTGATGAACTTTATGTCGGTGCTGGCTTGTTAGACAATATTCAGATCTTAAAAAATCATCGAAAGATAACCGAGTCCTCGCCCATCATCTCTTTCGTAACCAACCAACAGGGCTATTATGACCATTAGAGGCAAAGTTAGTTGCTACCGCTAGCTAGCTAGCTTCACTTTAGAGGAAAAGATAGCATTTGGGTTATTATGACCACCACACTTTGTATCGTCCGCTAGATTTAGCTTCGACTTTGCTTCTAGCGTCACGCACAGAATAAAATCAGTTTACGTCAACAGTTGGCAACACTTTTCCGAAGAATATTACCTTTCAAGAAGTTAGAGGCTATAAATTTGGTAAATTTATTTCATTAATGCTGGTATTCATGACTGAATATTATTCATATATTTTTATTTTCTCATACAGCTGATCACAAGTCACATTATTTGCAAGAAAGATTTAACGTAGCTTAATTTAATAGATCTCTTACATCATTTTGTTTGCTTACGGTTTGAAATGAAAAAATACTAGGCCTAGATTATTCAATTCACACACATTATTTTATTCAAAAAATCATAATGTGAAATATGTATTCAAATAGTAATTTCACACAGGGAAATGAATTAGTATGAGAAGTTGTCCAATAACTAATGTTTTTTGTAATATGTATGCTTTAAGACCCATTGCTTTATTCTTCATATATTTGTGTTGATACTGGAACAAATGTAATATGTTGTGTGAAGATCTTATAAAATAAAACTAGTTATTTAAAGTTGACGAAAACATTCAATAACTGACAAAAATAGTGTTTACACTGAATATTTTCGACAACTTAATGTCAAAACAATGGGCATTTATATGAAGTTGGCCTACTAAGTTAACAATAAAGTGAACGAGAGGTTGGTTTGGATGGTTAAATATAATATAATGCATATTTTATTTAAAGGGAGTTCTTGAGACTTTAGTTAAGTGATCAAGAATATAAGGATATTATATTTCTTTATAATGAGTTGTTTGCAATTTATTCACTTCAGAATAACTAGGTCTAACTATTAATTATTGGTTTCAGATAAATTTAGTAAAACTTTTATTATTAAAAAACCTATGCCTAATCCAAACCACATGTAAACATTAAGCTAGGGCCTATTTTGGTTAGTTCAGGTCTTGGCTTCAATATTTCATAGGCCTACAACTCACATTAATGTGTATAGTAATTACTACTGTATTATTACTGTACTGATTCAATTTAAATAGGATTACATTATTAAAGATTTGCTGAGGCATCTTAAACGATTAGACCTACCTTTTTTTTTGTCTTGTCTACTGGTCTGTCCACGTGTTTTACACTAATAGGGTATAGATAATAAAAGTTGAGTTTTAGAATAAAAGTATTCGGATTTGTGTAGAGGGAGATTGGGAAAACTTTTAGAAAAATAAAACCACTCATTACACAAAGATAGGATTCAAATCCTAACCTCTCCAACATTGGAAGTTTGATCAAAGAGACTAACGCCTTTGTCAATATTGCCCCATGAGGTGGGTCAACATGCTACTGAAAACATCCCAAATATGTTGAAGCCTAACTAACCTCAACCTACCTTAAAACCTACCAACACTAATCTTAATATTGGAATCCTCCAATTATCCGTATGTTGATGGTGAATAATAATGCATTTTGATAGCCTTATGGTTTGGTTGATTTGTTATAATATTAGTTAGCAAAAAAGTTTCTTTGACCAATGAAAATTATACAGTTAACCTTAAAAATATTTATTTAATTTGAGCTTACATTTATAAAGTCTGGATATGTATTCAAATAAACTGATTACTACTCTAATTAAAATACAGCTAACACTGCAGAGTAACAAATGACCTAACCTTATGAATAAAACTAGTGTTTGATTGTTGGTTTGTGTGTATAGTACTAAACAGTGCCTATAGAATGAAACCCGCTTAGCAATGACAAAATTGGATGCAAATCTAATATACGTAACAACTTTAAAGTTTCGTCTCAAGTTAATTTGTATTTCATACCAAAAATAGATTTGGCCCCTGTAAACCTCGACACCCGTTTTATTCAGAGGAGGAAGCAGTTAAACTAGCGTTCTTAATGGCTATTAACGAGTCAAAAGGTCAAGCCTTGGATAGGATTGGTAATTATGTGGGCTAGACAGTCTGACACCTTATCTCAGTTGGTAGCGTGTTTTTCTACTTAGCTAAGGGCCACGGGTTCGATTCCTGGCATGAACAAAAATTTATCATTGGTGAAATATGTGTTTCCCCTTACACAGTGATGAATTAACGACGGGAGAATGGATGTTGTGTCTGTTCTAGATTTAAGTTAGTTTATAATTTATGTGATGATATAAATAAGTCGGTTCAGAAAGTGCACGTTAAATATCGCAATTAAATGAAAACTTGAAAATTCCCAAGCCAGTTTTCAGCCGTTACTAATTGTACGTGGCTTTTTCCAGAGTGCGAAGCTCAATAGACGCAAGCCTTAAATTAGTTTATGGATCAAATCAAGGGGCACATATACCAAAAGACCCTACACTCTTCACAAAAACATAATATATAAAGAAGTATTCTAGTTTATTTATTAAAAATAAAATTTATTTATTTAACTCGCACTATAAGCCACTCTTACTTAGGTCTAATGTAAATAAGTGACAGAAATATACTTATATAATAAGCTAGTACAATCTAACAAAATTTAACCTTTCATGCATCTATAAATTGAAGGTTCTGTTCTGTTAGGTTGAGTAGTATTGACATCAGCCTTAAGCCTTAAAACTAGTATAATATAGATCCTGAATCAAAGTTTGATCTTCCAGCAAATAAGAATCATTCAGCCTCACTTTGAAAAATATACTGAGCTAAAATCATAAAATAAATCTTTAAAAAACAAGATGGAACAAGTTATTTTATTAATATATTTATTTTAAATCACTTAAGAAAATTATGTAATCATTTCTAATTCTAATAAGCACTGTAACATTATTTTAGAGACTTGTCTTAGGAGATAATGTTATTGGAAGTAATTTATTATAGTTTTGTGAGAAAATAGTAAAACTAGTAAAAATTACTATTAAATTATCAAGAATTGAGACCAAAATTATAGGTTTGGAGTTATATTCACTAAAATTTATTGATTAAATAACATAAACCATAGAAAAGATTATGTAGACATAAGGCGAAAGCAGTGTGAATAATCAATATCATTAGGTCATCAATCCAAAGATAGGTTTTTTGCAGCTCTCCACTTTGTCTATTCTGGGTATTCACCGAACATTCATCATAGTTCACTGAAATACAAACATTTCCCGACGGTTGTCGGTAATCTATCACACATCAAAGGCAAGAACATTCACCTTATTTCGAATAGACTGCCCTGTCCCCACATTCGTGTCTTAGGTCTGCCAGTAGTGTATTGTGTTTTTTAGTGGAAATGGATTGATTCAACGACTTTGTCCTGAAGTTTTAGGACCTCTATGAAAACCCTATGAAAAAGAGCCTGTTATATGAAATCAAAACCATAATCTATATTCTTAATACGAAAGTGTATATTCTTGTCAGACCCAATATTGACCTATTTGTTGATTTTAAATTGATAGTTGATGACTTTAATAGAAAATGGTTGACCTTAAAATGTGAGATCGTGGTTAAAACAAAACAATTTTTACCAGAAGTCGAAAATATCACCACCTCCTTCTAACCCCTCCCCCTCTTCTACAACCTCCCCAACCCTTACCCTAGACACATCTCTGGACCACTGGGCCAAGGGGCCCATTTTTGATTGGGGTACCCCTTGCCCACCCTCTCTTCAGACCCATATCTGGAGCCGTCTTTTTGTATTTTATTCATTTGAGAATTTTTTTTTCTTTAGTTTAGACAAAGTCTTTAGTAAATAATTTTTTTTTTCTATTTTCACTATGAGATAGGGTTTTCTAGCTTAGATATATGATTGCCGAAAGCGTATTAACAACCCAAATTTAGTGTGAATTGTTCTATTATTGACCTTAAAAAAAGAAAATTACATAAGTGTGTATTAATGTGGATAGTGAGACGCAGTGCTAAAGAAAAATTATCTTCGTCAAACTATCATATCTCAGTATGGGTTCTACATTTTAACTCTTTCCAAAGTTGCTTTTCTTCATTTGAATTTCATAGCTCTTCTGTATTTGATACCATCTCTATCCATGTTATTTTCAAAATTATTCTGTAGCACCACGTTTCAAATGCTTCTAATATTTCCCTTTCAGTGTATAAGTTCAGTTTCACATTTTCTAAAGCGCAACCACCAAACATATGTCTTTATGAACCTTGTTCTGATTTCTAAATTCATTCTAGTTGAGGTTAGTAATTTCTTCTTTTTATGAAAAGATTTATTTGCCTGCACTATCATACTTATAATATATTTATTGCTTATGTTAATTTCGGTTTTTTAACTCCTAGTTAATGGTACTCCATTACTTGATGTAGCCTTACTCCTTCTAGTTCTATATTAATTCGAGTGACTTCCCCTTTTCTACACATCATGAATAATATATTGAAAAAATGTAGAATAAAACATCTATATGGGTTGAAGGCAGAAGGAAACAAATATAAATATTTTATTTAAATCTAACTATATAATATAAAAGTTTAAATAATTAAATTTAAATAATACAAAGGTAAATAATTTAAATTCTTACTATGAAATATTTTATTCATGACGATTCTTTACATTTTATTTTAGTCAATGATTTTATTTAAATTATCTCTTAACTTAAAATTACTTCAAAACTATTTGTATTAAGTTCATTATTATCAGTAGGGCCCGGATTTTTATGACCTTAAAGTTGCCAAAAATGATCTATAAAATCACACTAAGAACTCTAAATAATGACTTTAAAATTGCAAAAAATTACCTAAATAATTTGATCAAAATTCCATAATATGATTGATTTATTACAAGAGTTAGGACTTAGCTTATACACGTATGCAAAACTATCTCTCCTGGTAAGTCAATTTCCAGTTTTTCCTCAGTGTGGACTCGTCTAGAATAGAATAACCCGTATACAGTTCCAGGAAATCCTTTAGTTTAACATTGCAAAGTTTCCACAGAGGAATGTTCGCAGATACCAGAACGTCATCACGTAGGTAAATGGGCACAAAGTTCATTTGGACTCATACATTATTTTCTTCAGTCAATAAGTGTGTGGTGAAATATCTGATGTTTGAATACTAATTTTTATCAAAGGACCGATAATTCATGTATATATATCCTTTTTAAAGTCATTTTCAAACAATTTTCTTTCCAAAAAAATGCTTATAAATGACTTACTAAGAAAAATGACCTATAAAATATACATTGCTACATCCAGGGGATTTTAACAGCGTTTATGTCCAACTGAGCAATGTCTCTTGATGGACCAATAAAAGATGACATTTCATCAAAATCCAGGACCTGACTATCAGCATACATTATTTGATTAAAAGATATAAACTTATTAAAATTAACGATAAATTTAATCTTCAAGTTTGGCTTGATGTTAGGATATTAGTTCGTCGTGCTCTAATCACACACAAACCAAGAAACTCATACACACAACAATCAATGACACATACGCAGATCCATTTACACACCCATACACTAAACAGACCCATTCAACCCACACAATCACAACCAACCACTTACACAACCATAAGCTAACATTCTCCACAAAAAATAACACACCCATACATTAACAAAACCATTCATCCTATACAATCACACACCTCTCTATTTAAACACACATACACTGACACATCCATTTACCCCATACACTAACACACCAATTAACCTTATACAATCATACACCTCACAACTTAAACGCCCATATCAACACTCCAAACACCAATCCAATCCACCACACACCCATTTACTCATACATCCTGCAATTTACACATCCATCCACCCCAAACCAGATCCACTTTACACAATATCTACCTCACACCGAGCAACCCCACACACCCATATACTCACATACCCAGCTACTCACATTCAGCCACCACACACACCCGTTTAATCACACACCCAACAACCCAAGTCATCCATTCAAACACACAATTATACCTACTATTCATGTATATAATTGTCTACTCCATACATTTGAAGGTTTTAAAATTAGAATAGTAAATCATCTCTATTGATAACGATAAAACTTTGACCTTTCAACGCATTATAAAATTTTTCCTTTTGTCTCGGCTCATTTAATGTTCACTCTCCCATGAACGGCCCATTCCAAGCATCCAGTTTGAGCTACATTATTGTTCTTGAAACAGATCCGGAAGATTCTCAAGGTGTATTTGAAATTAATGTTTTATTACCTACATGTTTCTTGGACCAAGGTTAACCACTTAAATGTAATACGACAAGAGTTGTCTTAGTATTATCATCAGAAGACCAAATATATTTTTATAAGGTAACCAATTCAGCTACGTGATCTATCATATTTGACGGCTTGCAAGGTATATTTTAAGGCACCCAAACTTGCAATAAATAACTCATGGGTTGAATATGTTCTTATGTATACTAAACGATGTGTGGTATATGGATTTAGAACTACACATATACAATAAAACTGTACAAAATCTTGATAAAAATTAAAAAAAAACACCACAATTATAAAAGTTTAAGATTTTTTACGATTTAAATCATTAAAAGAAACCTCCTACTTAAAGGGAGATAACTTTACACTCTGCTTTTTCCTATGATAGTGGCAATTCTGAGGCTATAAAAACCCTAAAACAATCCTCAATTATGTTAATTTATATTATGACACCTATGTAAATGTTGTTTCTTGTTTGAAAACAGATAAATCTATGTTTCGAAATATTTATGATGAACTCAAGCCCTATATTTTGATTAAAACATCGTTGAAATGAGCTTATTGTTAGGTTTTCATAATGTTTTAAAATAGCAGAACTTAAATCTTAAAGTATTTCATTATTTAGGGACCTTTAACTTTCATATAGACATAAATCATTTTTAAAATAATAAATTACTTCTTAAATAGCTAAGGATTTTTGGAAGTCTGCAAAATATCATAGCATATCTTCAGACAGTCCTCTTGAACATCAACAATAATAAATAGTTTATACACTAATGTAATCAATGTTTTTTGCTATCAAATTAAAAAGTTTTAATATGTTGCTTCTGTGAATTTAATTCAATGTTAATGTTAAATAAACTGTTCCAAATTTCTCTTAATAGAAAAGTATCTGTTATTTTAAAATATTATTGGTTTTAAGGGAGTCTATACTAAACAAATAAATGAAATTATGACTTTTAAAAAGTATCCACATATTGTATTATTTTGTGTTAAATAAAAATAATATTTTATTTTTTAAATTTTATGCATTAAGTTTGTATCACAAGTTCACAACTTTAGTGGTCTTGGCCAAACATTTAAGTGCAATCTTACAAACTAGACCTTTATAACTATATTATAATTTATCATTCCTCAAACATCAATGAATAATTATCAAATTCTAGTGGTAAAATTATTAAGAAAACATTAAACTTAGATTAACCGTCATATACATTATTTAAAATTAATTTAGTTTCATTATTATTTATCTCTGGTTTATGAGATCCATCAACAAAATTAAAATAATTTAATTTAATGGATATAGGCCCAGCCCAAAACTAAACATTTGGTTTAAGTGTACTAATGAACCACTCTTTAGGAGCTCTAAGATTTTGTTATTTTTTATATTATAATACCTTTAATATGGTCGTGTTTAAATCTATTTACATACAAAGCATGCAATAAATTATAGATTAGCTTCTAATATAGTTGGCCTATAATTCTAGTAGAGATCTACATGTAAACATAAAAATAAGAAAATGTTATTTTAAAAACCTGTACAGTGTGATTTAACTTACATAGATTATATAATTTTAATTCTCTCTCAAAGCTAATACTACCACAGCTATTTACACTTTATTATATAGTACTTTAAATAAAATATTGATATTTATAGAGTAGAAGAACACTAATAAGTTACTGATAATATATACATTAGAAATTATTTAATGTTACGTTGTTGATATTATTAATACATTGCTACATAATGATGTATGTATTTTTAACATCATTAATACAAAAGTGCATATTGATTTATATATTGTTACTTAGTCCATTGGTGCATTAATACATTAATACATTGGTAATATTGGTAATTGGTAATTTCTAGGGAGTGTACTAACATGTTCTACCTCTGGTAGTGTTCAAGCAAGCTTTGTACTTGTAAATATATAATTATATATACTTTTGGCTATTTAGTACCGCGTCTTACTACCCGTTCGTATTATGTGCATAAGTACTAATTACGCTAGTGGATTAGGAATGGGGAAGGTTAAATTTAGAAGAAGTGAACCCGCATTTGCGTGGAGGGAGAGTGGAAAACAATTTAGGAAAAAACCGCGTCAGTTTACTCGACCAGATTCGAGCCTCGATCTCCCCGTCCTTGGCAGTCTGGCTCAACACGAACTAGAGCTTAAGTCAACTACGCCACCATGGCTGGTACACTTACTTGTGAATAGGCTCATCAAATTAAATCTATAAATCTAGTTTAAGATTAGAAATTGTTTCCCTGTTACATTTATGTTTCAATACATTTTAAATCTAAGGCTGAAATGAAAACTTTTTTTCAATTTTATTATAGAAGGAATATAAAATATTAAAACGCGTGAATTTTTTTTTTAAAACGTTGTTTGTAAGAAATTTGATTCTTATATCTCTACATAACTAAAAAACTAATTATTCTTGATAATATATGCGATCATATATCATTCATAGGAATGGCTTACATATTTATAGTAACCCATTCTCATATTCCGTTACATATTGTGATGTATTAAACTAGTTTTATCATGAGATGACCTCAGGCACATTCCAAACTAACTCTCATCTTTCGAAGGCTAATACGTTTGAAAAGGTCAGGTATTATGTAAAAAAGGTTATATATTAGAGATATGAAGAACAGTAGTGCTATAAAAATTGGTACCACATCATCAGGTCAAATTTACATACATTTAAGTAGACCTACTAATAAGCAACAACATGCCCTGTGTTTTATTTAATGATTTAATGAAAGAATTGTATTTAAGAACGTTATAAGTCAAATTTGACAAATTATTTAAGAATTTTAATATCTCACATAAGTATTTTTCTCATTGTCTAACTTTTGATTTTCAATAAGAAAAGGGTCATCTCTGAAAAACCTGTTTAGTGAAAAGGAAATAAAAGAGTTTTATTCAAATGATTATTTCACAAAAAAAAAGTTTAGTTTTTATTGAATTATTTGAAAACATTGTTCATACATAATCATGATCCTACCTTCAAATAGATACACAACAATTATTGCTATCATTCCTGGTAGTTTAGATGTGTATGGTGTCAGGAAAATTGCGCACGGGAAAACTGCGCCTTCCCAGTAAAAAAGGGAAAACTGCGCCCTCACATGAATCATCATACTAATAGGTGGGAAGAGTGCGACCTCACTACCTCGTCTGTCTAACCTAAAATAAAGGCAGGCTGGCATGGAAGGGCTGGTACTGGTTTTTTCGGGTGCTCTAGTACCCAGAATGGCATTCATGGACCTCGGTCTACGTACAGTGAAAAGTTCCCGGTCTCGATGGGAATCAGTGGTTGCACTGTGAAGAGCCACATATCCTAGGGACAGTGTAGCTGGGAAGCCCTTAGGGGGTCTCTTCGGAGGTCTCACCTAAATTTAAGTCGTATAGACCGGTGACCCTGCTGCCATTTATGGGTAAAAGTGTGGAGATTGTAATAGCATGTAGACTGAGTGCATATTTAGATGAAGTTGGTTTCTTTAGTGAGAAACAGTATGGGTCATTGAAAGGTTTAAGCACGGTGGACATTCTCCTGCAGATGAGGAGAGAAGTGGAGGAAAGCGAGGAGAGATATGTACTCGGGGTGTTCCTAGACATCTCGGGTGCGTTTGATAATGCGTGGTGGCCGAGAGTGATGGAGGTATTACGAGAGGTGAGGTGCCCCAGAAACCTGTAGATAGTAATTGAGGACTATTTTATAAATAGAAGTGGAGGGAGTGGGGAAAACCAAAACTCCAACGAAGGGGTACCCCCAAGGTTCGGTGCTTGGCCCGCTATTGTGGAATGTAGTGTTCAATGATTTCTTGAACATAGAGTATGGGATAGGTGTGAGTATTACAGCGTATGTGGATGATGCATTAATGTTAGTAAAGGCTTAGACGAGAATCGATGTAGAGGAAAGAATGGATAGAACGATGAGAGAAGTGCTGGAGTGGGGTAAGAGAAATAATTGGTTTTATCCTATGATGAGGCGGCTATGATGATGTTGAAGGGTAAGCCAAGTGAGAGGAGGAGACCAACGGTGAGAATGGAGGGTATACAAGTGGGTATGAGGATAAGGTTAAGTATTTAGGAGTGTGGATTGGAGGTGAAATGAAATTTGGTGTACATGTGAGAGAGGTATGTGAGAAAGCGAAGCGGGTATATATGAAGTTGGCAAGGCTGGAGAAGGATAACTCAGGTTTTAGTTGTAAGACGTTGGAAGTGATATACAGAGGCATTGTAGAAGCGATAATAACCTATGGTCGTGAGTTTTGGGGCGATATAGTAGATAAGAGGGTGTGTATATCAATATATTGAGGAGAATGCAGAGATCGATTCTGCTGGCAGCGATGAAGGCGTACAGGACGGTGTAGCACAAGGTGTTACCAGTCCTTGTGGGGTTGCTGCCGGTTGATTTATTGATAAAGGAGAGGATGAGGAGGAGAGAGGACAAGGAACAGGGTTTTGAGAGGAAAGTGAGCAAAGTTAGAATAAGAAATGCAGTACTTGATGAGTGGCAAAGGAGATGGGAAAGATCGGAGAAAGGTAGGGAAACCTTCGGGTACCTCCCAGATGTTAGAGTAAGGATGAGAAAGAAGTGATTAGAGGTTGAAAACTATACAACGCAGGTACTGAGTGGACATGATGACTTCGCTGAGAAACTGAGGATCTTTGCGCTGAGAGAGGTAAGGGAATGCGAGGTATGTAGAGTAAATGAGGATGCATGACACTTGGTAGCGGAGTGTCAGAGGTTTGAGGATCTGAGAGTGGAACTGGTAAGAATGTTAGTGGATAGGGGGCTCAGGTGGGACAGGGGTAGTATGGTAGAGGATAAGTTAGTCTTCGCGGCGTTCACTAGGATGGTGGGTGACATAGGTAGGAGGAAAGAGTGGAACAGGAGGGAGGAAGAAGATTGGTAGGGAGAGAGGGGTGGAGAGAGAGGGCCCGACGCTGTGATCCGGATGTGGAGATCAGTGCTTGGGCCGGGATAAAACCGGAAATGAAACGGCCTGATGCGGCTGCTGGATACATATGGTGAAGGTTGTGGCACTTGGACCAAAAGGATACGTGATGCGGGTCCGATGCTGGTTTTTGACCCCAAAGTGTAAGGGCGATGAAGCCACCACTTGGGCCAAAAATGGGAGGTGGTTCGAACACCAGGGTGGGTACCTCCTCGTGGTCCCCACTGGGCAACGGGAGACTGGTGAAGTTCCGGGCATTCTTAGTGCTCGGTGTCAGCTGGTCCCCCGGCTAAACCCCACCTCCCTCTAATGGTGTGCATCCCCTGCAAAGGGGGCCTCCAACTCTCGAACACGGGTGCTAGCGTGTGTTTGGGGTTTTCCCAGGTTACTTGTTCAAAGGGGAAGGTGGTTGCACTATAAAAGGCCACAGAGCCTGGGAACGGTGTAGCTGGAAACAATGCCCGGAAACGGGATGTTGAGAGGATAAGTTTTGTCTCACCTAAATAATTTTAACAATTTCATGTGGGCGCACTTTTCTCACTTTCCTTACGACCTTACCACTTTTGCCGACGTAGATCGGTTCATCGCATCTAATTGTTTAGGAGGTTGGGTATTTCAAATTGACTCATCACACATCATGAGCTCTTGAGGAGGTCAAAGTACATAGATTCATCGTACATTTCTCTTTGCCTGATGTTTAGGTTAGGTTAGGTTAGGTTAGGGTTTTCAATGAAATAAAGATTAGTGTGTATCTGCAAGCATTTGATGTGAACGTATAAATTGAAGTTGCCAAACTAATTATTGGAATTTTTGAATCTAGGCTAAGACTCTTCAAACACTTTGTTAGGTCCTTGGGCGTACTTGTTTTGTAAGTGTGTAAAACAGTGTGTGGGGCGCACTTTTCCCACCTAGTGGGGTGATGATTGATAGGAGGGCGCAATTTTCCCCTTTTTTCTGGGAAAGCGCAGTTTTCCAGGCGCAATTTCCTTTAATCCATGTGTATACCAGGAGACTGACCTCAAGTTAATAGAATGTAGTGTAGGCATAATGTTGTCCCGTCAAATTTAAAGCGTGTTCTTAAGACCCGCATATAATTAACTTAACATTGACATAGCTTTACTTTATTTAGAATTCGAGTTCTATCTAACAAATTTGATCTTGTAAAAAGGGTATTATCCTGAAATATTTATGCTTAATAAACCCTAAGTTCATAAATTTATAAATACTTCATGTAATTTCTATTTTTTTTAAATATAATCTAATATCTGTATAAGTTATTTCGAAACATATTTTCACCTCGGAATTTTACATTTACTTTTAAGTACAAGGTTTTTCCAAAATCTGATTAAAAAAATATAACTTACTCAAGACTTGACGCAATACCTAATAGTATCACTAAGAACTCGATTATTTATAGGATAATGAGGTCAGCATATATAATTCACTTTAAATTTCTTTGGACATCATTCAGCATTCAGGTTTAAATGTTTGTATTTTTTGCTTAGCGGTCAGCCTTCCTATTCAGTGGCACGCATATAAATATATTTTAGGGGAGGAGGGAAACAAAAAAATGTAATAAATCAACGTATTTATACTATTCTATAGCTTTAATTTTAGTGGCTCTTTTAATGAGTATGACGGTATTCCTTACGAATATGATTTAATAATTATGGTTTTAAATTTAGTCTATGGATTCAATACATCTTCTGTGCTATCTATATATTAAGGTTGAGCATAATAAATTTTAAGGTTTTACTAACAATATATATTTTTGTTTTTGTGGAGAGGGAAGAGAAGCTACCCTTAATCCTAGCATTCAATAAAACTTTTGTTTAAATATAAATGTATATTTAGGGCCCTTGGCCCTTTCGAGTTCATTTTTAAAACCTGTTTTGTGGGATGGTGGGCAGGAGGGTGAAAGGCGTAGCGTGGCTTCACAACCAAACAAAGTATCCTTCCACGCTAACAAAAACAGTTGAATCACGGAAACTGTAGATGGCGCTGGCTACCCGACAGGTCTTGTGGGATAATCATACGTTTGCAAATATCAGTTTTCTCGAGAACGAGTGAAATGTTTTCAACACCCCTTCTAAGATAATGTATCGATGTTTAATGATTGTTACATGTTCTTAGTTTTTGTTATGAAGTCGGCAGTTTTCAATCAGTTTCCAGTCTTCTATTGAAAAATGTCAATTTTATCGATATTTGATCACTGTTATAATAATAGAGGAGGTGTGTATATAAAATGTATAAATTAATCAACATGCTTCTATTCTTGAACAGACCGTTTCCGAAAATAAAATTGCAAAACAATACAAATTTTAGAAGATTACCGTTTGTTCCCATGGCTCTGTATTTCCACGCCAAATGAAAAGGGCCAATCGCCTTAAGGAAGAGTACCTAAATTAGCATAATTGAAAATGCACAGTTATTTTGTAGTAGGCAAGAGAATAAAAAGTGTCTTGCTCTGTAAGGTTACCAGTTTCATTTGGTCCGAGTAGCATTAAACAAGGCGAGTTCTTCTCTGACCTTTAACGAGCTGTGTAGGTAAAAAAAAAAAAAACAGTTTTATGAATCATTTAGGGAGCGCCCAACATTGAATCTCCTAGAACTAGTTTTATTACGACATACCTGTCAACCATTATATATCAAACAGCTTTGAAATTAGAAGTTAATTTTTGTAAATTGTTGTAAGAATTTTAATTTGTCATAGATACTTTTATTTTTTTAGTACTGTATCTTACTATACTTTCCGGATATACGCTTATGTAATAATTATGTTAATGGTTTGGAGTAAAAAGGTTATATTTATAGGAAATACACCCGCAATTGTATGGAAAGAGAATGTAAAACCATTTTGGAAAAAACTCAGTACACCCGACTGATATTAGAACTTTGATCTGCCCATCATCGGCAGTTAGTCTTAAATATTAACAATAATGATAGATATTTGATAGACTACTATAAATTGAGTCCATTGATATTATTTTGACTGGTTTGGATCATAAAGTCTAAAATCGTACAATAAAAGCCAAATTCCCCAACAAATTGTATTTTTCTTGAAATAATAATAATACGTTTATTTTGAATATATACTTACTGCCACTCTAATGTTTATATCGTAGAAAAGTACACTGTGAAAAAATTAACTTAATAAATACATTTACTTGTTATTTAACTTAATTATATTATAAGATTGACAGCTAATCTTTGAATGCATCAGTCAATGCCTATGTTTCAAGATGTTTTAAATACAAATGCTACTAAAGAGATGCAATATTTTTAATTGTTTGGGGGTATTTAACGTGCACTTTCTGAACCGACTGATTATATCAGCATACGACTTATAAAATAAAATAAATCCAGAACAGACAAACACACAGCCCCCAATCGTTAATTTGTCACTGTGTATGAGGAAACCTACATTTCACCAAATATAAATTTGTCGGCCATGCCAGGAACCGAACCCATGAGCATTAGCTTTGTAGACAAACACGCTACCGACTGGGATAAATTCAAATTAATGTGACTACATCATTTTAAGAAAATCAATGACAAAAATAAAATAAACATTTTTTGGGAAATTGTTCTGTATTTTTCCTATGAATAAAACAAAGAGTACGAAATCAAGTTATAGTTAAAATTGAATGCATCTTCAATTTAAATAAAAGGAAATACTTTAAACATTAATTTTAAGACTTCCAGTTTTAAAATAAATAAATAATTAATTTTTATATTAAAAATACTTACGAAAACTTATATTTAATCTAAGAATAAATAACAAAGTATCTTTCAAATAAACTGTATGGTGAACTGCACATACATTATCTCTCTTTAATCTTAAAATATATAGATTAAATAAAAACGTATAAAATGTGTGAAACTAAATAATATACACCGTTACAGAAACATTTATAAAAGAGGATCATCTCTGTCCACCAAAGAGCATAACAGCAATTTCATATTTCAAAGTACTCCATAAAAATATAAATACTGTTGCTTATTGCTTGGAAATTATTGGTTTTATAAAAATATATTCCAGATTAAAATAGCAATAATTTTATTAGTAATACAACCTTACATTTATAAGTTATTTTATATCTCACATAGATACGTAGCTATGATCAAAATTGTAAATCTCTGCTTACGTAAAGTACCCTTAAAATAGTTTTCATGGAAAAATTAAAATTGCCATTTTGTTTATAATGTTAAACAATGTCCGGATCCAAATCATTGGTGTGGATTTTGAGAAAATCAATTTTATTTGTTTTTTCTTATCCTTAATTTTAGGGTTGGACATAAAATTCCAATAAACACTCGGGTGGCACTTTTTTTGACGATCACAATACTTCCATCTTTGAGAAGTCGAGAGAAAGTAAAAAGTGTATTGGTTTGAATTAAGTTTTTTAAGCACCGCCATTTGCAATGAATTATGTTAATGAAAATATGTTACTTTATGTAAAAAATGTGTTCCTATTTCCTAGTTTTTATAATAAAAAAAGCCACTAAAGCTTAGCATTCTTTCAGTCGATAAGGATAATAATAAGGATTATAATTAGGTTAGTAGATTTTTTTACAAAGAATACCTTATGCGCGTATAAATGGATTCCAAATATATTAATAAAGAACAAAATTATTCCAAGAATGTAGGTCAGAAGAGATACTGGGAGATATCTAAACAATAAATATTTACTAAATGGCGGTACCCATGAACTTATATCCTGGTTACCATAGCAAGCAACCACTAATTGCCCTGGATTATCAATGCTGCCAACTTAACAGAAGCTAATAACCTTGGAGTATTAATGCTACTAACATCAGAGCCACTTGACATGAGAGCGTGCAGTCCAACTATCTATATTAATTATCCTGACAACGTGCAACGTAAATAGCGCTACTAGCTATGATGGCGGTGTGCAATATAACTAGCGCTGCTAATTCCTTGGTGTATCGATGACTCATAGCCACTTGATGGTTCGATCATGTCGAGACCAGCTTCTCCTTTATCTTCTTCGTCTACACACCTAGCCCTGTGTTCTTCAGCCCTCTTCTTCTACCCTCTCTAGGTACCTACTTCCTCTTTCCTAACGCCTCCAGACTCCTTGTGCTCCAGCTCTACACTCCTACACTCTTCTTTACAGGGAGCCTGGGCTCATGTCACAGCATGATAGGATATTGCAAGTGCATCACTATCTATCCCTCCCTCGCTCTCTCTACCAACCCATACTCCCCTTTCCCCCTCTCCACTTTTCCTCATACTTCTACTAACATTCTATACGCAACCTCTTTACGCCTCCTCTTCCTAGCCACTTCCTCTCCCCCTGACCGTTACCTACCCCTACTCACCCTTCTTCACTAACTCCTTACCCATCTCCTTAACACCCACCCCACACACAACAATTTGAACCCCTTATTGTAAGCTACCTACATTAAGGGGGCCGCCTTGGTACGTGAGAAAGTATCATTCGTGCTAGACCTCATGTCTTAAAATGAAAATGCTCTGTGCTGTTATCTTGAACTACAGCGTCTGTCTCTCTCTAATCTTATCCTCTTCACACTTACCCTGCCACCCCATGTCAGAAGAAGAGAAGCAAAGAAATGGAAAACTATTTCAAGGTCAAGAGGAATAATGCGCGTGGCTGATCGCCTCCCCACTCACTACACAGTACAGCTGTCAGCCTGTGTTTATCTTGTGATATTTTGCTAACTTGAGATTCTCGTGAAGGGTTCACAAACAAGCACAATCCTCTATTGATAGTTTAACTTGTCTTGAAACCTTATAATACGAACGGGTAGTAGGACGCGATGCTAAAAAAAAAATTGTCTTGAAGAACACACACTTTTATACATGTCACTTTTTTTTAGGAAAATGTGAATATTAACTATACAATAATTAATCACGTGTAGACTAAATTTCTATCTTACCCTTACTTAGTTGATAGCAGGGCGTCGGAACCGAGGAGTATAAGGAGCTCTAACACACGGCCCTATACCCCCAACCCGTCTTAGATTTATTCTATCTGTGTAAAATGTTTAGTAAATACTTATAAATATTGAAGATGTAAAAAAAAAAAAGCCTTCAACTAGCTTCTAAAAGCATTCACTTTTTTTTTTTAATCGTGAATAATCCTCCCCCCTTCCGACCTCATCGTTGTTAATCAAACCAAAGAGGTTTTTCCTTTTAGAACTGCGTCTTACAACCCGTTCGGATTACACGCTTATGTAATAATTACTCTAATGGGTGACCATGCGGCCACCGAAGCGGGTCAAATTAGTTAACTTTTACTCTCAACTAAAATGAGATAGACTACACATTGTTATATCACCTACACTGTTTACGCCTACACAAAGCTAGAGTTTACATAAATAATAGGTTAAATGGTCATGTGTAACCTATTATCAACAATTAATTCATTTTAATTTCAGGTGCCTATTCAGGCTATCAGTAATTTCCACTGATTATTCTAGCTGATAGGGGAAGAGGAAGGAAAGTTTTGATGAAATGTACCCGTATTTGTTTAGAGAGAGGGCTACGGATAAACTACCCTTAGTAAACCTGGCCGAGAATCAAACCCCGACCTCCTTGTCACTGGCAATCTTGTTTAGCTTGATCCTTACGTTTTAAATAATTATATCAAGAAAGAACTTATTAAAAACAATAAGAAATAAACAATATTATTAATGTTGAAACACATTGACTGTTTCATATAATACACACACACACACACAGAGTGGCGGATCCAGAAAAAAATTACAGGGGGGCACCATGATAATTTATTATTATTATTATTATTATTATATTGCTACCTTACATCCTTTTAAAAATCTCGTATCTGTATGTGAAAATTAATATTTAAACAAGATTTACAAAGCTATGTTGGATAAAAGCCTTTTGAGTCCAATGATAAATGCTGATAAATAATTATTTATCTTTAAGAGTTTGATTTAAGTTTTCGAGTGTGTTTTCTATCAACCATGTTTAGAACCTCTTCAGGATATATTTCAATACTTTTATTTAGACTAGGCAATGAGCCTGGCCAAATTATAGAGTCTTCCCTGACCTATTGTTCTCTAGATTTATTTCCTCAAATTGCATATTACGAAGTGACGTAAATGTTTTTGGAGATCTCCTAGAAAATAATTGTTCAACGTCAATCCAAAATGTTATAGATAGTTTACATCCTTGAAAAAAAGACTATACGTTGTGTGAAGTAGTACATTGTGCCCCCGAAGGCTTAGTTGTGCAAAAAAGATAATTTTAAGGGCAGATAGTGACAAAACAGTAACCGTAATGAGATTACAAAAGGAGGAGTTAGGGCAGTGATTCCTAACCAGGGTTCCGCGAGAATCTCCAACCTTTGTTTTTATTAATCTGACAATATTTTTTGGACAGTGTGGAGATATATAAATATAGCTCATGTACCCGAGGAAGATGAAGAGAATAGTGCCGATAGTAATATTAAAAGTGAGATTGGTAAGAATAGTGATAACCCAAGTTCAAGTACCGAGGACAGTAATTAGTAATAGTAAATAGAAATAGGCAATAAATAATCCTGAAATATTTTATTCAAAAGTATAAATTTATTAATATTATTATTATTATTATTATTATTATTATTATTACTCGTATTTAACAACCCTAATGATCTATATGTCTATTTTATAATTTACCCTTGTCGTATCTAATGTGTGATAAGATTTTATGAAATATTTTAAGAGTTCTTCTAAAGAAAAAAGGTTGGGAATCACTGGGTTAGGGTCGCTTTCCCACGCAGGAGGCCAAAATATTATTAATATTGGATGCCTTAGCAAGCTATTTAGCGTTCAACTTGGTTTATTTTAGGGGAGACTTCAATTCAATCTATAATATATACGGATAATATAGATATATCGAGGTGAGTGCTCATAGAAATAAGAATATATAATAAGAGGGCAGGGAGAGGTGTGTTGGGTGAGGGGGGTATTGTGTTTTTTTAGAGCCCAAAAACAATTATAATGTATTACTTCATCAACAAAGTGGGGGTAGTTAGAGATCTTTACTTTAGTTTACTATTGGTTAGAGAGTAAACAAGACAGTGTTAAATTATTTTCCAAATTAAAACAAAATTGTAGTGAAAGATAACTCCAAATAGTTTCTGAAAGCATCCAATTTCCAAAAGTATGTCGGTGGAAGCACACTTCAAATATATTCTAGAGCAGGGGAGCACACAGAAATTATTCTAAAGGAGGATCCAAAGTATAGAAGTTACAAGTCAATAATCAATTAAATCCATTATTACTAAACAAAATACTTAACGCTATACAGACTAGACAGCGTTAAATCCAGTTGGGCATGTCTCACACTCAGGCATGGATTCAAGGGGGTGGGACTAAGGAGCTATAATCCCCCCTTTTTGAGATATTTTTCAAAAATTAAATTGACGGATTGAAGGGTGCTGTGCTTCTCTGCAGACATACGTCCAATGTGTTCGAACAACACATGTTTCACCCCGTTTACTCCGAACCCTGGCTTTCCCGCACACTGCCCTCCTATCTCACCACTCCTTTGTGTAGTAAAGAGCGTGTTATTTACTATTGACTTATTTTCATATTTTAACTAAAATACAGTCACTTGAGTTAGGCATCTTTATTTTTAACAGTTCATTTTTATATTAATTTAAAAATTATACTCACAAACTAAATGTAAATTCTACAGTGAATATACCTAGAAATTAAAGCTGGCAATCAAATCGAAGGTAACATATATTTATAACCCATATAAGTTTAATCAGAAACAATTAGGTACAAAATATAATTAAAGGGCACCATTTTGAACCTTAGAATTACAAATTTTTCTCCAGGGGTGAAAAGCCCCAAGGGCACGGACCACCATTTTATTGGTTCCTAAAGGTGACCTGGTGGTCTAGGGGTAAGGTGTCAGACTTCTGTGCTGAGGGTCCGGGGTTCAATCCTTGGACCCGGCACAGATTTATCTGATTTCCAAACCCTTCCTTCCCCTCTGACAAGACGTGTATTATTCACAACTTGTGAATGTGAGGAATGCCAGGCCTCCACCGTGGTTCGGATCCCACGTTAAACTGTAGGTCCTCCATTTCATCTCACAATCACCCTACCATTACACATTAGCTAAGTGCGTATAACCCTAACGGGTAGTAAGACGCGGTGTTTATGATCTATTGGTTCCTAAAGGTATTTCTTTTGTGGTGTAGGCACGCCCCCCCTCCTCCCTCATGACATAATCATGGATGCACCACTGCTCACACTGTATCAAGACATTGGGTTATTTTCAACCACTGCTTTAAGGTGATTTAACATTGCTAAATCGTCCCTTTGCATTTAATATTTTATTTATCCTTCATGTTCTCCATGGGGGGCTGGGACCCACTGGACCTCCTTTGTGTGTACGCCCCTGTTCTAGAGGAATATTATTTTTAAAAATTTTCTGGGAAAGGGTCACTCCAAATATATTCCAGATACAAATCATTTAAAAAAATCCATCTGACAACTCCAAATTTATTCTAAAAGCATCCTATTTTCAAAAATGTCCAGGTGAGGATCATTTCAAATAGCATTTAAAGATTTACATTTTTTTTTAATTAGAGAAGACCACTTTAAATAGTTTCTAGAGACATCTATTTTTATTTTTCAATTAAAGGCGAGGACCACTCCAGATGGCTTCTAGAAGCATTTAAGTTAAAAAAAAAATTTGTAGAAAACTTCTCCAAATAGCATTAAAATAATCTGATTTTCTAAATTTGGGGAGGAGGACATCTCCAAATAACTTTTAGGGACATCCAAGTTTCCAACATTTATTGCGAAAAGGGGCAGAGTAAGGGAGAGGTGAAGGGGGGAAGGCAACTTCTCAAAAAACTTATTTTTCGTTTGCCACCGCCGCCTCCCCCTTCCACCCTTCTACACAAATAACGTTCCGCCACCAGTGGTAGCAACCAATCCGTGCAACTGGTACAAAATTATGGTGCACCCCTGAACTTTTTTTTTAAAATTTACCTACTACTGTCAACAGGAGAATTTACGGCCAAGAGGTTTACAAGGGCGAAAGTTCAGAAATAGAATTTTATAGCTAAATTTTCATAAATAAGTCTTAGAATTTAATTTTTTTTAATACAGTAGTGATGAGTTTTTATTTAACTAGATATATATTTGCTATTCATAAAAATAGAGCCTAAAAAGACTTTTCTAAAATCTTACTGTGGACAGGGGTAGACTAAGGTGCAAAAGAAACAAGCGGACACTTGGGGCACCAGTGGCTGCCATGGGTGGAATTTCGTAGCTTGCAATAACTATAGCAAATACTATTTTGATTATAGTACTTATATTTATATAAAATATATTATGTGACTGTATATACAAATACATCATTGGATGCAATTCTTGTATTGTAAGGTTCGAATCTCGCTCGGGTGAACTGGGGGTGGTTTTTCCTAAATGGTTTTCCACTCTCCCTCCACGCAAATGCGGGTTCACTTCCTCTAAATTCAACCCTCCCAATTCCTAATCCATTAGTGTAATTAGTACTTAGGCGTATAACCCGAACGGGTAGTAAGACGCGGTGCTAAATATTATTATTATTATTGTATTGTAAATTCTACGTAACCCTTTAGGGTGAAGGTTATCTAATGTACCTAATACTATTTCTTTGTTATGGTACGCAATTAATTATAACTAATGTCAAAACTTTATAGTTCGTTTCATAACTATTCATATAGCCATTTTCCAGTGTAATGGATGGTATGGCATTGTTTACAACTTGATTAAATTATTGCAGACTTCAACAAAGACCCCAGGATTGATTTCATCATCGCCACGATGCTTGAAGGGTGGGGCGGGATGAGGGGTGGCAGAATTATTCTCCACTTGTGACAATACATTTAGTCTGCCCCTGGCTATAGATATTTCCTTCACCATAATCAGCATGGTTTATGATATTAGGCTGATAGTATTGATATAAGAAACCCATTATTAGAAATATATTAGGCCTAACAATTAGCACAGAAAAGTCAACAACCCCAAGAACTCCCCCCCCCCCCACACACACACACACTAAGACCACACAAACATAGATATTCTATATTAGTGGTTCCCATCCTTTTCCAGTTCACAGACCCCCTCAAGCCAATGATAATTCATCGCGGCCCTCTAACTTCCCCAGCCATACATGGTGAGATAAAAACACACATTTATGGTACTCTACGTAACCAATTATATATATAAATATTGTCGAACAGGAAAAAAGAGATTTTTGAGAAAATTGTGAATACCATATATTTTTATATGATGTGAAAATTCAAATAAAAGAAAATTTAAAAATACTAGGGCTTATATTTGTTTCGCGGGCCCCCACAGGTGCCTTCGCAGATCCCTAGGGACCTGCGAACCCAGGTTGGGAACTTCTATCACATTCAATCTCTGAGTGTGGTACATTTAGTAGACTTATGTCAAATATAACGTGTGTAGATTATTACTAAATTGGACAAGCGGCCAGGATATTATGAATCATGAAAATGAAATAAATACCGTATGTATGCTAGTAGCTATGTAGCTATGTTCACACAAAACTATTTGCTCCCGAAAATTTATAATGGATAACCTATTAATTAAGTTTTCCTACCCCAGACAAAGCTGACTAATCTCCAAATTTATTGGTTCCATAGCTTTGTCTTCAAGTTGGGTTGAATCCAACGTTGTGGACATTTCAATGGGAGTGGACTGAGAAAGGTTTACTCTGTCCCGACAATCAGCTTTGTCCTCTCTGCCTGAAGAGAGAAAAACACCTTGTCTGAAAAAAAATTATTATTTAATTTATTGTTATCGATTATTAGTTTTTTATGGCCTACTGTAGGTATATCATGACAAAACACGTTCTAATTTGAGTTAACCGTTTCTTATAGAACATTTGTGTTCACTATTATTATTATTATTATTATTAAAATAAATTTTATATATATATACTTTGTTCTATCAAATAAATGTTTCCACGGCTTTCTTTCTGTTTTTTTGCGGCGAGCACAAATTCGTAATTTTGTTTTTTCCCCTCTACGTTTGTCTTCTTTACGTGTCACGTAATCCATTTAAAAAATAAACAAGAATATGTATCACAAGCAACTAAATAAAAAATATATAATTGAAAGTATATCAAACTTAATAGAAAACTAATTAATTACTGTGCTAAACATTGTTTGGGTCTTAATTATATTAAATGAGCAGACTATATTTTTTAACTCATCACTGATTAAATATGACGGGATTTCTGGAAGTCTGCACGGAAACTTCTCGCCTACCGAGGCGGCCCCCTTAATATTGAAAAAGCAAATTCACACTTACTCATAAATTAAATATATTGCTCAAGTTTTTTATATTGTAGAGCTGATTTTGGAACTTTTTCAGTTGAGACAACCAATCAGGCACTAAACATTGTAATAATTGCTTTAGAGTTAACCTTCACGTATCAGAACTGAATTAATATTTATTAAAATTAAATGTTATCTTGGGTGTAGTAAAAATTTTGTTTTAATATATAGTTATACATATTTTAAGAAATTAAATTGTCCATTATCACTTTGTTAGTAATTAGTATACGTACAGTAAATATATACTTTTCCCTCTTATTTATCTTTATGTAATGTTTTTTTTACAGTACAAGGAATGACCAAATAAATAAATAAATGTTTTATCCA